>RCHF01000430.1:0-22570 GCA_003987895.1 Neonothopanus nambi | reverse complement strand
AATACCAGTTGTCTCAGTCCTAGGCAGGTCTTTCGCATGACTATTTACTCCCCCACACCAAGCTCGCAATGTCTTCTTCCGTCCCGGTCATCTTCTACGATCAAGTCGGAAGTGCCAGATCCTCCCATTTCGTTGAATACAAAGGTGTCCCTCCTGCGAACAAAGAAATACCCGAACTCAACATCGACCTCTTCATCGACGAGCTAGTCAATCTCATCAATTACTACGGCATTTCGGATGACTTCGACCTTCTGGGCCACTCCTGGGGCGGTATCTTGGGCGTGGAATACGCTGCACGCCGACAACCTGCTGGCTTGAAACATTTAGTCCTTGCGGACTCGTTGGCCGCTATGAACCTGTGGGTTCAGTCTGTGATGCAGCTCAGCGAGGCACTCCCAGAAGCTGTCCGAAAAGACCTTCTCATGCCGACCGATCGCGCATCGAATAGGAAGGCCATGGATGCGTTCCATGCACTTCATGGTTGCCTCCTCATTCCTAAGCCTCTGGAAATGGTTCGATCCATGGACTATGCACTCAGTGCAACTCCTGACTGCGATTCTACTGTTCCCGATACCCTGTAAGTGGTAGCTATTGCATTATGCTTCTATCATACTCACTCACGTATTATCTGACCAGCTTCAAAGGTGAATTGGGTACCTGGTCATCCATTGATCACCTCGATCGTATTCTAGTTCCAACCTTCGTCATCAACGGACTAAAAGATATCGCGCAGGATTTTGTTGTCGAGCCCTTCTTCAAAGGAATTGCTAAAGTGAAATGGATTACCTTGCAGAATTCGAGCCATATTCCTTGGTTTGAGGAGCCGGAACGTTACATGCACCTAGTAGATGATTTCTTAAAAATCTGAATAATTGTCGTGGACATGCCATGACTACATATGTATTCGTGTTTTGACTCCCGTCATCTCTTGGGGTCGTATTTGTTCCGATAGTCTCCCGTAAAAGCTTGATATACGAGCTAGTATGGTTACATTGTCCGAAATGTAATATACATAGTGCTCTAGGTGCCTCCAATAGCCCCGACTTCTTCAGAGGACTGAGGCGAAAATGTAGGCTAGCGACCAGGTCTAACCTCAGTCTCCTTTTTGAAAGAGTATAGTCATCTAGACTGCAAGCGCCGAGCGCATCCGGAACGGTTGAACGTTGATGTCTTGAATATAATTCATGCTGATCCGGAACGAATAAAATCCACTACTAATTTCTTAAATTCATTTGGTCTAAGAAACTCGGAATCAGGAGGGAAACTCCAAAGCAAGGCACTAACGCTTACCTCTCCGCATGAACTAAGATCGCAAAAGTCAGTGTAGATCTGGATGGTGCAGATGAAAAGCTCACCCCAGTGCCCCGCATCAAGTGTCTCGACTTGCATATTTGGAAAGAAAGTTTTCGCAATAGGAATATTGCTTTCGTTGATGAACCTACACCATCAAATGAACACGGAGGACAGGCCATACTGAAGAACGCTGGCGCACTTGCTCTTCCCTCCCTTGATGAACAAAGTTCTTCCTTCGTATTTCGCTTCTCCGGGCTCATAAGGGAACGATCCGATTTCAGGGATAGCTTCGCGGACGATATCCAGTGGAAGACAGAACCGAGCGTACTCCGACTCGTCTGAAGGCGTGATTAGATTGGACAAAACGAAACCTCTTATGCTAGGGTCCTGTATAGTAGCAATTAAATTCGATTCTGCTGTTTACAATCTTTCTGGGATGCGACGTACCTTCTCTACCTCACTCAAAACATCATCAGCCTCCTTCCGAGTCCGCAACTTCATACGTTCAATTCGCTTCATCGCTTCGACGTAGGCAACAGACGCTTTGGACACTCTGCCTTTTGTAGGAGCGATGTCCGCTACAATTAGGTTGGATAATATTGATGGAGGGAGCGACCGGTTGAGGGCAAGAGTCATGACTATCTTGCCACCCCTGGACATATGTGTTAGATCGAATAAAGCGCATTAGGATGAACACCACACACATAGAATGGCCGAGGAGAGATATTTCAGTCAGCTTATGTTTCTGGATGAAGTGTAGAACGTCGGCTGCCATATGTGGGTAATCCATAGGCATTGCATGAGGAGAATTTCCATGATTCCGAACATCCTAGTTCCAACTTCCACGCTCAGTCCGAGTCTCTCAGATTAGACAGTGAAATCCAACACTCACTAACGCGTACACCGGCTTATTCAGGTCGCGCGAAAAAGCCTTGGCCAAGGAGTTAAAGTTTCTCTTAAATCCTCTGGAGACGAGACAGACATTGAGCGCGTGTAAGAGCGCGAAAGATACTCGAGTCTGGCGTACAGCAACCCATGAACTAGAACCAGAGCACCTTTTGTCTTATTGCCATCGGAAGGTATCACCTCCGTATATTCAAGATCTATAGGCTTGATAGAGGCATCTGTTATTGAGCCAGAGGGTAAACTGACGCTAAATTTTCTTTGGCCAGGACGAACGTCTACGAAGTTGTGCGAAAGACGTTAGCTGGGATGTTTCGCCTAGCATGGGAAACTCAAGCTCACAGAATACATTTCTAGGGGTGTCTAGTCTTCGACGAAGTGCATGACCATGAATTCTCCAAGACATTGTTGAAGTCTTGAAGTGAACTGGAAGAGAATAGTGGAAGTGGGAGATGCCGCGGGAGGATGCGGACCGCCGACATCCGACTTACATTCAACTTAACCCAAAGCATTCTATATACATAATTCTACGCACAATAAAACCTCGAAGATAAAGGATAAAGTCTACATAATGAATTGTGTTCCCCAAAAGGTGAACCGCTGCTTCTAAAAATTCTAAGTAGTTCTAGCAATTCAATCGCAATCTCCTCGTGAAGAAAGTCATCTAAATCAATCTCGTTTCCTCAATGGACAACCATTGCCGATACGGTTTGTTGACCGTTTCTAATCGTGAATATGGACAAGAGAAGAGACCCGCCGACCAAACCACACGAAGTGAACAAAGCAGCCTATAATCATACAATAAATACACGCGTGAAAGTGTACTATAGAAATCTCAAAACTAACCTGGTATCCCTTCATAATAGACGATGGATCACTCGGGTTCACTTGATGCTTCAAAACGTTCTCGTTGACCACAGACGTGATAGCCAGCCCAAACCCAGAGCCGATCTGGAACGCCGTGTTGATCTGAACGACTGGTGAGACGGAGGTCAACGTATTTAAGAGACAAAAATTACGTACCAGCCCGCCGGCTAAAGATTTTGCTACTGGGGGAACAGCAGAAACCAGCGCGATAGAAGCAACGTTATAGCTAATAGACACTCCAACGACCGAAATCATGGTAGTCGGGAAGACCAGGCTAGAGTAAAAGAAGATAGCCTTAGTGACAAAAGCAACCTCCAAACTTGACATTGAACTGAGACGTACGGGAAGAAATTACCTCCTGCCTTGACGAATGCCGCGGGAAGTGTACCAATGACCGCGACGAAGAAGCCCAGGATGAAGAGGTGCTTCATTTGGAAGTGCTCTACCATTATACCCATAAGAAGGCTAGTTACGAAGCCTGATACACCCATTGGCTGAACAGAGGTTTGTCAGATGATCCTGGAAAGAAAGACAAATGTATAGTCATGGCTTACAATCATGTAGAGGCCAGTAGTGAGAGGGCTTAGGAAAAGCACCTCCTGTGCTATCAGGGACAAGTAGTATACCACGGAAGCCCACCTGTGATGGAAAGTCAGGATAAGTTACGTTGGCTGCAAAATTGTTACGAGCATACCAGCAGTAAAGCAGGAATCCCGAGCACCAAATACCAGCGAATGACGGCAGCTAGAGGAGTAGGTGAGCGGTTACATTGTCTTGTGGTACATCATGGATGGTAAAGCTTACCTTCCAGAGATACGTTGGCTTTTTCACGACAATGAGAATCTCGGGTTTCTCTCAAGCGCATAAGGAAGCTCACCATGATAGGATTCGGGACCTATCCACAAAAAAGATGAAATGAGCTGAATTATCAACCTCAAGCTTAGATACGCACTTTCCGCTCCGCCCAAGTGAAGCCCAAGAGTACAAAGACCCTATTGAAACAAAGTCAAACGGCATTCGTCCGTTGACGGAAACAATGAGTCAGCCAGATGCCCCCATTTAGATCTAGCGAAGAAGAAAAAGACGTACGAGACCAACAGAGTAACGATGACTACGGGTTTATTCCATCCAGAAACTTCGGATTGACTCAGTGCAAAGGTCATCAAGACGATACCGCTAAGTAAGATCCGTGTTAGCAATTCGTGTATATCCCTGAGATCAACAGCACAAACCTCGTGCCAAGGCCAGCTCCCAGGAAGTCCAAAGATGGCTTTTTGCCTTTGCTTTTGACTTCTCGAGGGAAAGAGTACCAGCCAGAAATTGATAGAAGGAAGATGAGAGGGGCGTTGATGTAAAATATATACCTAGAATAGCTCTCTGTTACAGATGTTCTTGAGAACCATGCTCGATACATACCGCCAACCCAGGGAGCCACTGAGTATACCTAGATATAGACAACGAGGGCTCAGAGATTCCCGTTACACCCAGCCTAACTTCGCTTACCTCCCATGATGAGACCAACGACGAAGCCTAGCACAAGAAAATTAGTTGTGCCCCGCTGATAAGAATATTCAACACTAACCGACTGCGCCTGCAGCACCGAACATACTCAGTGCTCTGTGGCGCTCATTTCCAACGAAGAAGTTTGATAAAACACCGATAGCGCTTGGAACAGAGGCAGCTGCACCGAGTCCCTGTAGAGCTCTGAAGACGATACACTGCACACCGGATCTACTAACCCCAGCTGCAATAGAGAAAAGGGCTAACCACATCATACCGCCACTAAACAGGAAGCGACGTCCGAAGCGGTCCGAGAGTACACCGGAGAGAAGGAGAAAGCCTCCAAACGTAAGAGTATATGCCGACACGAGCCATGATTGAGACCCTGATAGATGTTTGACATAATCAATCGCATTTAGAGCCGAATGTATTGTGTACACACCTTCGACAAGGTCAAATTCTTCTGCAATTCTCGGCACAGCGATGTTGATAGACGTCATCCAAATGTTGTCCAACAGTTGCGCAAAACATGCAGTACCCTAGCGAAGACAAAGAATTCTGAGGACACAGAAAATGCCGAGACGAAGACAAACATACCAGAATGACACCGCCTCTCCAGCTTGCGATTTTCCCCGTAGCTCGCGAATCCTCTGGCTCCCTCACTTCAAATGTCACGAGCTCATTCGCAGGCGTAGGTGGGACAGTGTCAACTTCCATGATACTTTCTTTCGCAAGGATAGGCTCGGGCAGAGCAATTCCATACTCGGGAGCAAGTTCCTCATTTATCATCTGAGCCGTCCTGGACATCCTCCGCGCCGATAAGTTGTTCTCGTTTTTAAGAAGCGCCGGCAAGGTTATGATAGACTCGTTTACATCGACATGTCCATCGACTTTGCTTGTTGAGCTGCTCAAACGGCGACCGGACCCGGATGCTTGTAGGCTGGAAGATATAGCGGCAAGACTTATGTGGGATGTGAATGACCCTTCACGCTGTTTATGCGCTGCAAAAGCCCCGGATCCTCGTCGTTCTCGAAGAAAACTTCCGAGTCTGGTGCGATCGGTGTTGACTGTCTCCGGAAGGGGGAGGGTAGTGGTATGGATAGACTCATCGTCGGAAGCATCATCCAGAGCCGACTCGTCATGATTGAGATACTCTTCCTTGTTTTGAGCGATAAAAGCGTCGACAGTAGGCGGTTTGGACCTGCGAAATTAATCAATCGTCAGACTCCAAAAACATAGAGAAAATATAGGATGAAAGCCAACATCCTATTGGTACTTGGGCTGCGGGGAGAAGGGAAGGATTGAAAGCGATAACGCTGTCAATTATCGGGTTTTAGCTAATTTTGAATCGGGTCAAGGATCTGGAAGTTTACATCATGGCATTGGAAATATGTTCATATGTACTAGCGGTCGGTCCGTATTGTGCTGCACCAGGCAGCACCCTGGAAATTTTGTCCAAACACGCAGCATCTCAAGACCTTGCCGCTACCCAGAGAATCGAATGGAAGACCGCGTGTATTGCACGGAGAGTAGCTAAAAATTCGTTCTCCAGAGATTCGGAAGCCAGTTGGAAGCTGTTTCAGAGCTTTTTTTTATTGTTTGTCGATGACCCCGAGGCAAAGTAACCCCCTAAGACCGTCGAAGCCCAGTTTTGTGAGCACCTTCAGGTCTCACTAAGCTTAAGGCCGTCGAAGCCAACGCTTGTGACTCTGAGCACCTTCCCAAGTCTGCTCAAGGCTCGCTTCCGGCGCCAATTGCTGCCTGGCTGCTGTTGGCCCCAGGCTGGGTAAGCTGGCAGCTGAGCGCTGAGTCGTTGAAAAGTCCGAGGACTGGATTCGGATCGCCCACACCGATAAATAACTCCGGTATTCCCACACGTATCGGCCTCATTTACAGCTGAGTAATCTCGATTACTCATACGCTAATAGTAACGCACTTAGTCAGTTCTATTCTATTCTATTCTTCAGCTTACTGCGCAACCTCCCAGTTCTCTTCTAGTTCGCGAAGACTTCGAAAGGTGATCTCCCACTCCATTCCAAAATTTACATAGAATTATCATGACCCATGGTCTCAGAGATGCGGCTATTATTACCGCCGTTTCTGGTGTAACGACTCTGAATGTAAGATCGTCCACTACCCGGAGTCTGAATTGGTGAAGACGTTTGCTGACATACGGCATTGGGATTTCTTAGGTTTTTCTGTCTGGAGCACTGACCGTTGCGCTACCGACAATCGGTGAAGATCTCAACTTCAAGCAGGTAAGTATGTATTCTGTTTAGCTTGTAAGTTCATCGTCGCAGGATTTTGATGCCGTTGATTTTTTTTCTAGTCCGATCTACAATGGCCTGTTAACGTTTTCAAGTATGTATCTGGTATTCAGCCGATGATATTCCTTCGAGTAGGCCGAAGTTGAGGCCCATTTCTCTCCTGCAGCCTTTCTTATGGCTGCATGCTTTTGCTACTGGGTCGCGTTAGCGATATCGCTGGTGAAAGAGTCATGTTCCTCATCGGTTCTGCTTGGTTTGCACTATGGTGCGAGTTCAAGTTCATCTTATTCGTATACGCTGCATACTCAAACTTGTTCGCAGGAGCCTCGGGGTAGCATTTGCTCCAAACGACATTACTTTCATTTTGTTCATAGCCTTTAAAGGAATTGGTGCGGCCGCAAATACACCTGCAGGTGTCAGCATCATAGTTAAACATTTTCCACCTGGGCCAAAAAGAAACAGAGCATTTGGTATTTACGGAGCAGGCCAACCAGTAGGCTTCATTTTGGGACTAGTCTTGGGTACGGTGTACTCTAGTTTCGCAGATCTTGAAGTGACGCTGGTTTTGCAGGTGGTTTGATTGTGCAAAGTAAGGCGACCTGGAGAGGTATCTTCTACATCCAAGCCGCTCTGGGCGTTTTCTTGGTCATCCTGGGGTGGTTTGTTCTTGACAAGGATATTGGCCAGAGGAGGTACTACAATAAAGGTCTAGATCTGGGTGGTGCCTTTCTTAGTGCGTCAGGCGTCGGACTGCTCACCTATGGTCTCGCGTACGTTTTCCATTCCGAACCCTTCCCTGCACTAGCACACTCTGCTAACCAAGTTATTTGTAGCGACTCGACTTCTGCACCCCAGGGCTGGGCTACGCCTCGCATCATCGCGCTTACGTGCACATCTGCTGTTCTGATTGTATCGTTCTGGTATTACGAGGTCTGGAGAGAATCTAAGAACATGTCGGTTCTTATGCCTCCTAGTATGTGGAAGAAAAATGGACCAAAGCTGAAGTCGCTTATTGCGATGGTATTTTTCGCATGGTAATTCTCGTTTTCTCAGTCTCTTGAGTTTAATGTGCCATAACTTATGATCTATATAGGTGGAACTTCAATGTCTTGACTTACTACTCTACCCTCTAGTAAGTATCTCTCAACACTTCTTATGATCATAACCTACATTGAGTCCTGCAGCATACAACAAGTCGAACTACTTACTCCTGTTCAAACGTCCATTCGATTCATTCCAATGGTCGTAGCAGGAATAGGCGCCAATCTCTTCTCTGGCTGGGCAATGAACCGCGTACCAAGTCAGCTTCTGATGCTCTTTGGTCTATGTGGAACCGTCGTAAGCAAATATATTTTCTTCCCTTCTAATTTCACTTCTAAACCTGTCGCTCTGAAAAGGCTGCGCCTATCATATTCGCACTAATGAATGTACATGGCTCATATTGGACTACGATATTTTGGGTCATGGTTCTTATTGGTGCGTATGATATTTCACACCCAGTATCTGACACAGAGCTAAAAGTACCTTTAGTCGGCGCGGACATCACGTACCCGATAGGGACTCTACACCTCTCTACGTCATTCAATGAAGATTCACAAGCTTTAGCCGGAGGCATTTACAACGTTGCTACACGTGTAAGTGTAAACGACCATCGACTTTCGCTACTTTAGTCTGACGCATTTTCTTAGCTTGGCACCTCCATTGGGCTTGCTATAACTTCGTCCATCGCTACGGCCGTAACTCGAAAATACTCTAGAATGCACCCAGAACTTTCTTCAACGTCACCCACTGTGCTCATGATAGGCTACCGAGCCGCTGCATGGACGCTTTTCGGCATTTCTGCTGTCAGTGTTATTATCTGTTTGATAGGGCTGCGTGGAATTGGATATGTTGGACAAGTGGATGATAAGAAGGATGAAACGAGGGTAGTAGAGTTGAGTGACCTTCGGAACCAAGATAAGGCAACTCCTGTGGTACAGTCTGTCGCACAAGGTTCTTCGTCCTCTCCGAGAGTCGAGGGAGACTTGGAGGCGATTTGAACCCGTAAACTCTAACAACAAAGGGGCATAGCTTTGACATAACCGAACACGTGCAAGCTTACATTTTAGGCAATAGAGTTTCAGCTTTGACATTGTCAACATTCGAACCCGACATGTTCCGTGCTTGTACCTCTACTGTCTTCAGTTTCTTGACAGTATCACTTATGTTCTACTCTCATAAGCACCCACCCCTCGTCATCCAGCATTTCAAATTGACATTCGAACCACGACGTCCACCTAGATTTATGTACTGGTCTAACAAAGGAATTTTGCGGAGCGATGCACCACTTAATTGATATTTTCTCTTACTGTCCGCGACAGACAATGGCTCTGGCATTCCAGAATCTACCATTTATGACCGGGAATGCGCTTTGACTGGCCAAAAGACGGACGACGTACAATGCATAGGCAAAGCGGCGAGCTCTTTTGACCGTCCTTATGTGGCCACCGTCGGTGTATGGCATATATTTATTTCGGAACTCACCTCAGTATTTCCTGGCCTGGTATCCCGTATATTCCTTTCCTTCTCTGTTGCTTATTCCTCTACGCCATGTCTCACTCTCTTGTCTCTTCTGCCTCCGCTCCCGCTGGCCGGGCCCCCGCCACAAACCTCGAGTCACAGAATATCGAGGATATCATGAATGACCTGCATGATGTAGCCTATGCTCCTAAAGCTGTTACTCACAAGGATTTATCTGCCGAGCCCCCTTCACTAGCTCAACAGTCCGCGCTTCTCGACACCATGGTTCGGGACATGCAGAGTACATGTATTTCATCAGAGATACCCGGCCTCACGACGATTGGTACCTCGACCTCTTGTGGAAGCTCGGAGAAGAACAAAGAAAGTACCTCCGCCTGTCAGCCTAATGATCCTTTTGAGCCGTTTGCTCCGTTTGTTGCTGGTGACTACATCTTAGTATCTCCCGAGCGAAATGATCAGAGGTTAGCGGAGGGCCCTCGATATGTCTATGTCTGGACAACGCCTCGGGATCCCCTTGATGCTCGGAAGGTACTCAAGGATCGACACGTTATGCGCGCTCTTGTTCCGATTCCTAAGGAACATGTCTTTGATATGGCGGGCTTTGAGAAGACAATGCAGAAGCCTGTTCCTCATTCGGTGCGTCCCTCCTGCTTTCTTGTTACGGAACGGAATTGATGTGTTGGATTCCTTGTTACAGCTTTTCGATATTATTCGTCGAGGTGATTCTGTCCCTTTACCGCAATCCGGCAATGTATCTCTAGGTGACAAGAGCTGGCAGTCCATCTCTGGTTTTCATCTCGTTAAGGAGGCAGGGGTTTCTCCCTCTTGGGGCGCCGTCTCCAATCAGTCACTCGAGATCCCCCCTCAAGATCGGGCTCACTGTGACAATGTACGGCTTCAGGGCTCTGTGGACCATAAGGACTACACCGATAGCATCAGTCCCATCTCGGAAGAGTACTGGTATGTCACACCAAACTCGGAATTCTCCCATGGTCTCTCGTGGGACACTGCTGGATCGTATCCGCCTGAGCAATCATATTTCTCAGAGGATGATATCCAGTTCTGCAACCCACACGAAACAGTTGTGGATGATCCTTTGAAGGAGATGGCTGGGGGTTTGCAGGAATTTGACAGAGGCAGTTGGGAGATTACGAGCCCCTCTGATAATTCCAGCGATGATGAAGATGTACAACCTAGTGCAGCACTGAGCACTCGACGGAAACGGATGGCCGCCGAGGCTCTAGCCACTTCTTGTTCAAAGAAACCGAAGACAGGTCAAGCAGCTGTAAAAGCTAAACAACCCATTCACAAAGGCCAGCCTGCTGCTGTATCCGTGGCGAGTTCAGCATCCCAGCTTGTTGGTTCCAGCGCGCGCGCCAACCCTGAGGGTGAGCGCACGGGGTCTTTGCCCTGCAAGGCTTTTAAAGTCACCGCCAAGCTCGAGAGTGACGGTTCTTCAACCCCCTTCCCGAACCCAGTAGGACCGTCCGATAGAAACACATTCCGTTGCTATATGGTCACATGTAACGAGTCTTTCGACAATCTCGCTGATGTTCCGCTGCACTTTCGTAGCGTCCACGGCACTGGGACACAGCTTCGATGTGCCTATCGCGATTGTGAGCGGACTACGAACTCCATCGGAGACATGGGGAGGCACGAGCTGGCGCTCGCTCACAAGGCGCCATCTTTCATTTGCAAGAAATGCCGTGGGGCTTTCACTCGTGAGGATGCACTGAAGAGGCATGCAAGGAAGTGTTATGTATAAGCATTTTGACATTACAGAAAGTTTCTTCATATTCGCCTTTTGGGTCCTCCTTGATTCAACCACTCTCTCACTCTTCTCTAGCATTCTCCGACAGTTGTCAATCATACCCTTGCATCATATACCGTATCAAATCACTATAATCTTTATCAATACACTCTCTCCTATTTTTCTTTCACCGTATCGATGCTCATCACGCATGGCTGATCGCAGAATCATTTTTGTACGGTTTTCACTGTCAGACGATCCCTAGGCGAATGGAGGAATGGCGGCCACGAGTTGATTGATTAACCTTTGCCATTTGGACATTTGTTGCGTACAAGCCGAGCACCTGTTCTGAATATTCCCGAGATCTTCAAGTAGGGATGCGATCTTTTCTTTCCTCAAAGAACTCGGCTGTTTGTCTAGGCGCCTAATAACGGTTGTCCTGAGAGATCTCCAATAGGAGCATGAATCATGTTCAGAGAAAAGTTCAGAGTTGGCTGCAGTATAGAGTGCCAGAAGCCATTGCTCTCTGTAAATACTCTGTAGACAATATTAAGTGACACGGAAAAGTCGATATCCACCAAGATCACGCACCCAGGAAACGTAGAGTTTCTGCGGTAAAATGGTGGCAATTTCTGCAAGTGGCATGTCAACAAAGGTCGGTGCTAGCTGTCTGACAAGGGAAGGATAATTGTGTCTTGCAGCGAACTTCAAAATTTCAAGTTCTTTTGAACAATCAGAATGCAGGAAGTCTCTTCGATATCACGATGAGCATGCCGCTACAAAAGTCAAGAAAAGAGGGTCTCACTTCATTCGGGATAGACACACGCTTATAGCTGCATAAACTTCGTACTTCTCTGCGGCTTCGGCGAGAGGCAAAAGTTCTTCGAAGGGCGTATCTTCCAGCTGTGGATATCGTTGTGGATAGACAAATTGAAAGAGTACTTCCAACGTCTTGGCTGACTCGGCAAGAGGAACAACTTCATTAGCTGTTGGCATATCTGCAAAGGGAAAGCCACCGGTAGCGAACTCGAGATTTCTCTTGTGGAGGTGAAATAGTACATCGTCCGAAGATCGAATTACTACGTCGGCGTCAGAAGAGTCGACTGAGATGGTGAAGTCAATGAAGGAGGTAAAGCATTATTTACTTGAACCGTACACTTCTGGGAAGTAGTACCATGCATTATCGATTGCTCGCTCTCAGTCATGTCGGTCTTTTGAGGCTTTCGGAACACGCTTGATGATACAGTGGCTCCAAGTTCTAGACTAATCTTAAAGACAGAACGTGTCAAATCAAGGGATAGTGCACAAGACAGTAGTGTGCAACCTACTTTGAACACAGAATGAATTCGCGGCTCAGACTCGGAGTGTGACAACTTTTGGGCTCTTTTGGGTGTGAGAGACTGTGAGAGACTGTGACCTTCTGTGACGCTGTGACAAGCGCGTTCCTGCGCGTTCTGAGCCCTGAGGCTCGAATTCTGTTGGCTTACCTTAAGCTCGATACATACGCCATGCAGCGGACTTTTATACGCCTCGCTGAATCTGTGACCACAAAACCATTAAATCTCCAAGAAACCAGCGCGGCTTTACTTCCACCAATACCGTGAGGCTTTGAACAACCATAGCGAATCCGTTTACCTTTGACAGGAGCGCATTGCAGATTATACCGACGACTTCTACGAGCCCATAGGCATTTGCCCGTTGAGATGCGGTCGCTTGGAGATGACTACGTCAAAGCTGGTGTGTCCTTTTACTCTGGGTCGAAAATAGTACGGACTCATGAATCGTGTACTTGCAAAGAGTTTCGCCGGCACAAGCAGGTGACTAATCCCGTGCATATCATTGGCTTCTTGTCGCAGTGGAAGATATACTTGGAGGAGTTACCATCCGGGAGTGAAGGACAAAAGTTTGAAGGGAGGAAGCTAGATCCTTTCATTCTAGAGAAGGTGCGTTCATATCAACATCCAGTACCGAAGATATCTGAGTTATTATAATTCCATCAGATGTCCTCGGAGCAGCTGGGGCAATTGTACGAGTTGATGCATGCCACGAAGGATGTATGGAAACCGGTCCAAGGTGTCGACTCGGAATCAGTATCGGATTCAGAGGGTGGTACCCGTTCGTCGTAGTCTTGGATTTTGGATTGAAAATTTTGTCAGAGATTATGTTGTTGTTCCGCTATAGCCATCGGACGATTTCGGGCAGGCAGGTCTCTTCCGCTTGACCCCACCAGACGGGCACCACGCTAATCTTTCCGTGTGAAGGGCTCCCCTATCGTGTCCACCGTCCGTGTGAGGGAGGGTGAAAAGACGACCCACCCGAACCCGGGTCACGTTATCGACCATCTGCCCTAAGGGCAAACCTCAGCGATTGATGTCATGATCCTTGCGTGCTATTTAAGTCATCTTGAAGCCCAGTGCACCTTCCCATCTCAAATCGTTAGCAATGTCTCAGGCAGCTGTAAGTTTCGCTCTGGATGTGATTTTAGATGGAGCAGCGTCTAAGTAAAAAGCCTTTAGATTGTTCCGTCCACTTCTGGTCCCTGGGCTCACCTTCCGCCTATTTATGCGAAACTCTTTGAGGCCAAGGCCAGCAAAGGTATGAGAACTTTGAAAATCAAAGAGCACGTCACTCAATCGATTGCCTAGGCCTGACCTTTGAACAGCTCGCTCAAGCGATAGGTAAAAATGAAGTCTGGGTTGCTTCGGCTTTCTATGGTCAGGTACGCAAACCATTAGTTTGGCTTATGGACGTCATGCTCATTTACGCGTTACGCCTTGACTAGGCTAAATTCACCGCGGAGGAGCTGCAGAAGTTGTCACAGTTGCTCGATCTCGACCATGCGGAACTAGCTGGAAACCTCGGAGACCATTGGATCCCTTATCGTGGCCTAGGGCCTTCTCCCCCAACAGATCCAGTCATCTATCGGTTGTATGAAGTGCGTCGTATCTCCTGGGTAGATCTGTAAAACATTCGACTGACAGGCGGTTCACATATGTAGGGTGTATTGGTCTACGGAAATTCGATCAAGGTGAGCCTAAGTCAAAACCTTTCCCTTCATGTACCTCAATGGGGAACTATGCCGGCTGTTCTCCCTTCCTTGCTTCCCTCATAAGTAATCGAGCGCATCTCCTGATCATGATCTCTTTTTTTCTAAATTTAAGGCGATCATCCACGAAAAGGTGCGTTCGCTTATCGAGGCCCTTATCGCGATCTTGGAATCTAATTCTTCGAGATGACCAGTTCGGCGATGGGATCATGTCCATGATTGACTGCACGGTTAATATCGAGAAGAAGCCTCATCCCAAGGGCGATCGAGTTCTTCTAACCTTCGAGTATGTGTTCAATCTTTGGTTATCGCTTCTATTCTGTGCTTAGCGTGAACTTTGTTTTCGATATAGTGGCAAGTTCTTGCCTTATCTCAAGTGGTGAACGGCAAGATGTGATGTCTTTGTTGGGAAAGTGTACGAGTGAAATGAAATAAACGGGTGCTTGTGTATTGATATAATGTAATGTGATGGTGTTTATTCTCCGCCCAGTCGTCATACAGGCACTATGAGAATGAAACTGTATGTAACTTGAACGATTGTAAGTACGGCAGGCAGAACACAATTCACAAATACTTCATTTTTCTGATACATGTATCCTCGCTCTAGCTTTTTCCTGAGATTGATGAGGCAATGTTCGGCAACCGACCTCTATGTAATGAGGTGGGTCAAGGAAAAAAGCGTGTTAGTATTGAGTAATATCCTTGAAGCAGGCAGTCAAAGGCTTTCTAACCCTTTTGTAGTTTAGCCAACTGTACTGAGGCACATGCTGCTATCCAAGCAAAACATTTGGGGGTACCGCGGATCGAACGCGGGACCTTTAGAATGTTATCAGGTTTCCATGGACTTCAGTCTACTGGTCTCCCAGCTGAGCTATACCCCCATGTCAAGTGTTTCGTTAAGGCCATAGCATAATACGGGTGTGAAGGTTAATCAGATGTCTGGCTCAGATGAATGTTGGAACGATGAACCTGAATGAGAAACCATAAGTACACCCCTAAAAACTCCTACGTACATTATGGCTAACAGGGCTCAGAGGGGCTCAGGGTTGGATACGCTGCTCGCCACGCTCTCGTAGTTACGCAACAGAGTATTCTAGCCGCACGAGGCCTCGTTGCGAACGCGAGATCCTTGGTTCGAAGCAAGGCTATGTATCAGACGGGTCAACGATCAAAATCAACTTGTCATCTCCCCGTCTTCTCCGCCAAGGGCCTTGGGTGTGCTGGAGATCCTTGAGAATCCAATCGACAACGTGTATAAGTAATGACCCCGTAACAAAGAAAACCCCCTGGAGATATTGACAATATAAGCAGTGGAGGTATCGAGAATTTACATGGCTTGAGACAGTTGAATAGTCGTGAGTGAAGACGGAATGACCGCAGGAGAAGAATAGCCGGTATTTCGACGATGACTGTATCCAGCTCTATTCGTCTCACGCTGATGCACGGACCACAAGCGGACCACTGACACCTGCTCTCCGAAACGTAACTATTTTGAAAATGTATTCGCCACTACTGCGAAAGGAACGGCAATCAAGTGTCCTCAAATTGCCTTCAAGAAGCAGCCTTCATGCGAGAAATCAAATTTTTTCAAAACGGCTAACTCCATTTCTGGTACTTAGGGACGAAAGGAGCTTCGAGCTCAGAAAACTACTTGTAACCTCCCCCCATCTCCTACTCTTCTCTGTACGACCTACAGATGGCCCATAGAAAGTGGATCTCGTGGTGGTTCTCTTTCACAGCCCCACTGATGCTGTGGGATGCTGGATACTGTCTAATGAGGTGAACATTCCACTAATGTTCACCGATCTCTTCGTCGTTCTGAACGCTGGCGCCCTACTTAGACCTCGCTCGATGGCTGGCGGGGACCTACACTGGCTGTGGATGCCCTACGAGCTGTATGGCCAAGTGGACTACGTGAGAAACACTGAGACGCTCGCGGGAATGTGCGTGGTATTCATATCGACTTTCTAGGTTTACGGTGTCAAGGCCTTTGAGGATGGGGAGGGTTTTGCGAGTGCAGCGGGTGAGTATATCCCACTGTCGCTATTTTCCTCCCATGGTACATGGAACCTAAACTCCATCTTTTCCTTGCATTGTCAGCTGTCATGAATGTCATTGAAAATTTTTTCGCCGTGCGTGCAGTCTATCGGCAAACCATCAACGGGATGTGTGGGGCTGACCCGCAAAGGCCGTTTAGATCCTCTATCTCTACATGGTGAATAGGTCTTCAATACCCGAACTCGCGCCTCTGGCAGGCTACACCGGAGCTTCCATGACTTTCGCCAAAACTCTGCTTTACGTCTCTCAAGAGTACTTCTGCGGATTTTGTGCTATCGGCCACAATGCTTTCGCTGGAATGATGTTCTATTGGGTGTTTCCAAACATGTACGACGTTATCTTCTCGTTCCGGTTGTCTGGATACTGATTTAGAAGCCCCTCGAAAGTCTCTGGTTGACGTTCTCGCTATCGATAATGTATCATTTAGGGAAGGATATTGTCTCGGGTTTGAAGCTGAACAACAACAAAGTCGCAGCCAATTGCAAGAGCAACTGACTGCTGTAGATTTTCATGCCCCATTCGGAGATGTATGTATTTTACGTACTTCATAGACAGGACTGCTCTTGGAATGATCTTAGCCAATATGCTGAGCTTCAAAGTATTCTGAGGATCCCTTATCTGCGGCGATGTTTACGCCGGCGCCTCAAGGCAAAGCTTCCAGCGCTCATATGTGTACGTACGCTAGCCTTTATATTCACAGAATTGGAGTTCAAGGTCATGTACGCCTATTCATTCGAAGTAACTTGCGCCGTGACTCTGGCTTGTGAAGCTCAGCACTCATCTTGCGAATGAACACAAAAGCTTGAATCAGAATCAGTAGAACTCTTTGGACTTCTTTCGGAATATCCACGCCGACACGTCGTTCATTCAATCACGACGCCCTTGCTAGAAGCATGAAGAAATCTGAGCCCGAGTTCATCTGCCACAGCAAGGCGTCGAAATACCTATTCGGGAATCAATCAACTGACCCGGGGGCCTTGCCGCCGGTAGCAATTCATCCAGTACAAATCACGAAATGTTCGTGAACATATCCCATGATGTCAATATTAATACTTCATGCGTTCAAGTTCATTATAACTATATCTCCTCGACAAATGGCTTTGTAGAGTTTTCTACGGAATTGCTTGTCGGAAGGTCATCGGATCCAGGGATTCCTGTATGATTTCATTTAGTATGACCTACTGTGAACAAACTGACAGATGTTTTAATATCAGTTGACAGCGATGTACTTGGCTTGCCCAATATCAGGTGTTCTTCAAGCACCTGAGCTATTCTACGAGTCTTCCTTGGCCCATTCTTTCGAGATTGTGTTGGATATATCCACAAAGAACACGCCATGGACTTATCTGTGAAGATGACCTTGTGGCTCTATTGATAAAATGAAAGGCTCCGGTGAATCGGACGAGGAATGTCAATGAAGTATCGGATTCAAGACAAGGGTACAGTGCATACCCTCGGTCATTAAGTGTCCAGGTACTGGTACTTGCGTCAAGAGTCCGAGCTAGAACCTCACTTTAGGAGGCGAAGCCCTGGTAAAGGGCTCAGGGATTGGTGGGCGTTCGATTTCCGGAGAGGCTACTCGTGAAAAGAACAAGATGTACGCCCAGGTCATCCGATATGTTAAGTGTGATATGATGTTATGGCAATGGTGAGGCTCAAATTGAAGTCGAGAACGTCGAGCCTCGGGAGAACGAGTTGAGTTAGCGCTTTGATGCCGCGCGAGCGAAATTGTCTATGCATAGTGTGCTCGAAAGACCGCTCAGTCTATAGAACCGATCGATTATACGATAGACTCTTCGCTTTGCTGTGGTGACTTGACATCGATAGATTTGAGTCTAAGTACTGGTCAAGGCGGCCCGCGTTCATGAAGACTTGATCCTCAGTGTGCGTAATGATGATGGGTGAGATGAGCTGCATACGTTGTTAATGTGCTATAGCTACGTACGCAGATGTTCCAAATTCCTGTACTCTCCATAGGAAGGGATCTTCTCGGCGGCTAGAACATCTTGATAGCTAGAAGTAATGAAGGCTGGTGTCTCAACTGATGAATAGCTTTGGGTGGTCCCGCAGTAATTGTTGTCCCGGACTGAGTGCTGTGATGCATTTAGCTCATACTAGCAATGGTCAAAGTATCAGTATGAGTTCAATCATCTCGAAGATGCAGTCAAAATACATACTTCTTGGTTGGGACAACCCCGGACTAGAACTGATGAGATTCGCAAGGGCGCAACTTATCAGTTACTCCTTTGTTCGTTAGGTCGAGGATCTTGCATTCGGTGATTCATACGAAGACCGTGCAGTGAATCTGATCCTGCATCATTTTTATGAAGGTTAAACCAAATACATCGCTGTTCAAAGTATACATACCATTGTATTTTCCCTGTGGCTGTCAGGCAACTTCTATAGTTGTTATGCACTCCCTGCCAGTGGAGCGTTCCTGAGTTCGACAGGATATACGCCCACACCTCTGCTTGCATTTCAATTTTGTGGGTTGGGTAAAAGCACGCAGTACTAGCAAAGCTGTCTTCGTGGACACTTGAAGGAAATTCGAATCACAGAAAGGAGTCAACATACCATACAGCTAAGGAACTCGAAATATGCAGTTGATTATTCATGTTGAAATCCATATTGCACCATAAGCCCCAAGAAATGGTCTGAACAGAAAAATTATCGCATAAATTGTACACGCTGAGTCGAGAGCGCGGCAGGATGAATGCAGTACGCAAGCTATACGTCTAGTGGGCGGGTAACTAAAGGTAGCTTTCCGAAATGGTCCTAAAGGGGCTCAGAGGCGTAATTTTTTTTCTCCATTTTTGGTTTTTTTTTCTGGTACTCCTGTACATCACGATCTCCAATAAAGCAATTACTGTTATAGAGGTGACTCACATTTGAATACCGAGCTGGTGTAAAATATTCATAGCAAATTTAGACAGAATTTAGAGGCTCATCTGTTGTAGCCATAGCTTATTCCTCAAGATCCATGATGTAGAGATATTCTTTCGCAAGAGGTGAGACAGTAGAGCATGGCAGTGGAAGAGAACCACCTTTGTGATAGTATCGTTGTGGAAGGAGGAGATCTGCAGTATGCACTGCCTCGGCACGTGCAGTCTGACGTCACACCTGAGGACACTTCACTGCCTCTGCGACGTGCGATGTGCGGCTCTAGGCTCTGGGCGCTTGCCACAGCGGTCAGCGCTCAGCAGTTGAGTCGATTCTGACTCAAGGACTCGGATCTACCTCATTTCCTCTCAAGATACTGGCACTCACCTATGGCGCAGGAATCGATTCTTTTCTATATGCGACGCTGTCGACTTGTGATTAAGCGTTGATCATGAAAATTTTTCACATTTTCTGGAAGCTCTTAGCTAAGAGCACGGCATGCCAAAAACAAAAGGTATTCGAAGTGCTATACTGTTACACCAGAGCCTTGTACTTTTTGGGAGTCATAGAAATCATTTGCTGTACCAATTGAAATCAGTGTCTTTCAAAATTCGATAAATAGCATGAAGGAGAGAGGGATTTCTCACCGGCATGTCGTTCTTCCAAGGTGCCACCAATTACACCGTTTCAGGTGGTACCTTCATAAGTGTCGTTGGAGATCTTCGAACTTATCATAACTTTACTCGCGCATATACACAGTAAGCTTCTCTTGTTCAGCTCTCCTCTCAGCAAGGAATGATTTCGCTTTTTAGTGCAAACGAGGACAATTCTACACGCAGATCGAATCCCTCTCGCGGTCGCAGAGCTCGTATGGACACAGTTAGCGCCAACATTGGAAGCCGAAGGAACGATACTAGTGCTCGCCCACCTCGTCGAGACTTTGCTACTGCGTGGCGAGAGGCTGGGTGCCCACCGGACTTCTCTAACATGCGAAACTTCACGATCGATGGAGGTACATTTGCGAATGCATGTGTAGGAGGACGTCGTGTGATTCACCTCCAAAGGCCATCCGAAACCCGGTCACAGACTGGAGGTTCCCGGGCGAATATACAGACTCGACCCACGCGCCGACTTCTCTCCCATGAAAATGGAAACGCCACATACAATAGAAGGAACCACTACGATGTGCGACATAGTGCATTCCATATATCTACGGCAGCAACCCGATCCTTAACTGTAACCAGAGCCACTGGTCGCGGTGTGACAGGGGCAGCATTGACGAATACCGAATTCATGTCTACTGGCTGGGAAGATTTCCATGACAATCCACCGCCGTCATACAATGATGCCAGCCGTGACTATTTATTGTCAGAGGCGCTTCCAGCCTACTGCAGCGCGGAAGATGGTAGTGTTTCTTTCTCCTCCTCCTCCTCCTCAGGAACCCAATCTCCATACAATATGTCCCCGGCGGCTTCTGTGGCGTCGTCTAATGGCTCCTCCAATGATAATGATCAAACCGACATAGACTCGCGTCGCGGCATCGCACGGTCCGAAAGGCGTTTCGACGAATTTATAGACGACATGGTTTCTGAACTGGATGCTATGTCAGATATCAGCTCAGAAGATACCGAATCGTCCCTCAGCAGTACCGATACACTGATCGAAGATCTAGAAGATTACGAAATGACAAATTGGACTTAATTGGCACGTAGAATTGAAAACACTAGATGGCAGCGCCTTTCAAGACTTGGACAAGCTCGATATCAAAACGGATTATAGTAAATACTTAGGACTGCAAAGAATATTTCATTTAGTCAAACCAGGGCCACCCTCATTCGTTTAGATATCTCTCAAGGTACTCGGACATTCGTTTAGATTTTAAATCATTGGACATTCATAATTCTTATACCCATATCAGCCGTACTAGTAAGTAGTAGTAGTGTGCTCTTGTTAGTTGTTCATACCCCTTTGGGACAGGCTTACAGTATTGAAAAATCAGAAAGCAAAAGCGTTTGTGAATGATAACATGTAGAAAAAAAACTGATGATTGATCACTTTGCCGTGGTTAGGGACCGATGGTCAAACTTGACTTTATTGTGTGCAGTGTGCGTAGCAACATCCTATTCTTGTCATCTCAGCTACAACTTCAGTCAGTGACTAGCGGCCAAGTAATTCGTGAGGTAAAGTATTCGATATTACAATTCCTCTCTCGCGGTCGAGGTGGGGTTCAATTACCTGATTCTATTGCGACGTTTGTGCAGCGATGCTTTCCCAGAACCTAGTCTTTCATGAGTCAAGCACTCGCAGGAACAAGATGCCGACTTACTTGCACCTATCAATGAGAGCGCTCGAAGCGCTGAACGACTTGACTAGTGGATCGCCCGCTTCTGTTCTATTGAACAGCATCTCAGTGTGTTCGCCCTTCTCTTTCCAAGTGTTCCAATGGGGAGTAATGGTCGACTCCCACTTCTCGTTTGGATCCAAATGCATTGCGAAATTCAGGTACGCCTCCGAGAATGCTTTCATGAAGTCGGTATTGTTGTAGAAACCATCTGAGTTGGCTCGTCTGCGCAACATATCGTTAGGAAGAAGCGTAAAGAAACGAAAAGATGGACAATTAACGATGATGGGAAGTAGTAGCCGACATCCTGGCCGTGACTCCCTGGCGGAACAGCGAACAACCCCTGGCGAGCAAAATGTCAGCAAAAGGCAGATCATGTTTGAATCTGGCTACCAAGCCTACCTTGTACGAATTACCATCGGAATTTTGAAATAGATAGTAAGTTGGGCAAACGAAGATGGCTAAACCAAAATTACCATTCACGATGAGTGCAAGCAAGCAAATGGAATTAGCTTACCTTCCGACATGATTGCAAGCGGTTTGGAAGAATATCCAGTCTCGTGTTCATACAATTTAGCGACTGCAGCAGCTTGTTTCTCGGTCACAGTAGGGAATAGTTGCGCCACGTAGTCGGAGACTTGCATGCTTTCTGCCACAAGAGGATTCACAAATAATCCACCTTCAAGAGTATTCGTTATAGCAAGAATATTTTTCTAACCCAACTGATCAGAATTGACTAATTTTATCTCAGAGGTCACTTCGGACACGCACTGTGTTCAGCTTTCCTTGCTTGAAGGCTTCAGTCGGCCGTTGAGTGATGAAGGTACCGTCAACGACTGGAACGAAGGTGAAGGTGCCGCGGAACCCGCTGAGAGCGATGTTGTAGTTGACCCTGGCAAGTGTATGAACATCCACGTCACGTAGACATTCTAACGTATCCAATGATTCGGAGCAACTGGAAAAACAAAGTTATCATTATGGTTCGCAGATTGATAAAATGATAGATTCTCACTTTGACTGCTTGACCACGTTCTCATATATGATCTAAAAGTAGGGTCAGCAATTGTAATCAGGTCATAGCCATGTTCTTCCACCCACCTCAACAGCGGCATCGTTGTAAGCATACTGAGGGGGAAGGTATGAAG
>RCHF01000429.1:0-15037 GCA_003987895.1 Neonothopanus nambi | reverse complement strand
AATATATCATATACACTGAAACCCTTAGCAAGATTCTAATTGTAATTGTAATAAGCAGTCCATCTTCATCTATTCCCTGCATCCCCATGGTATATCTGTTTGTCTAATTTACTTACGGTATGGACGGCTCACCGCGACCGCGACTTAGAGTTTGGAATCTGGTACAGCTTCTACCATCTCAAGCATATGTTCAACGACTTCCTGAGGAGTCGTGACATGCCAGCTGGCAAGAGTTCGTTTGCTGCTGTGACCAACGGCAGTAGTGAAGATGGCATCCGGAGTGATGGCCAATTCCACAGGAGGTGCTGTCTTAGCAGCCGGGTCAATGAGGGTCACCGATAACGGTGCCTCCATAGACGTCTGAGTGACTCCAGGCGAGAAGACGTTGAGCGCGCGGAACATATCCTCGTCAGTCTGGAGGAAGCAGTGAGTTTAGTGCGAAAATCATTTGACAGGCAGATCGAATACCTTGTCATCACCTGCACAGAAGATGAACTCGGCATCAGGGTTGTGGTAGAGAATACGCTTGACAATCTCCCCCTACATAAGAAGTGAGTACTCAACTATCGTGATCAGGAACATGAATTATATACCTTATTAACCGCAATAGGGCGTACTTCAAGATTTTTCTTGCCAACAAGAACTAAATTCATGATTCAGACAATGGTGTACAAATTGATACGTCCAACCTACCTTCTATCGGACGCTTGTGAGCCAGGTTATTCTCTAGCAGATCTTGACACTGCCTGCACTGGAATTGTCTAAAATAGCCTATTAGCCAACCGCCATTCATCAATTGCAAACCAAAACTCACCCCCACTCAGGATCAGCCGACCGGTAATGCCAAGTGATAGAGCTCTTCTTGACTTCAATATGGCTTCCAGTCGTGCGCTAATAAAACCGTAAGCATCATTAAAATCAAACACAGATAAGAAATCCGTACCTCGGTGTAGTACTTGAATATCTCATGCACTTCCGACATCCAGCTCATATCCAACGCCTCAGTGAAGTTGACCCACTCCTTGCTTCCAGGCTCACGGATGAATCCACCGTGCTCCGCGGAGAAGCCCAGTTTCTCAAAATGCCCCAAATGTTGTTCCAGGAACTCTCCGTCCCTCCCGGAAATGATATACACCAGATTCTGAGGGTCAGCGCAGAGCGACTCGAGAGCCTGTAAAGTTTGCTCCGAGGGCACAGCCATACTTGGGACCTTGACAATCGGCGCAAGCGTACCCTATTGCACAGAAAAAATAAACCCAGTTCACAGTAAGGAGAAAGAACCAACGACGAAACGTACATCGTAGTCAAACAAGAACAACCTCCTCTTCGCGGCATGATACTTCTGTTGCAACAGTTCCTTTGGAATGTACGGCGTCTGACGAGCAGTGTTTTGGCCATTGATTTGGCCGAGCAACATCTTCACAAGTACAGCTGCCCAAGAATGAGAAGTATGTGTCGTGACAACCTTGTAAAGTTTCTCATGTCGCATCAACTTCTCAGACTCAGACATGAGAAGACCCCGATTCATAGCTGCTGCCACGTCCTGATTGAACAATCAAAAAGACAAAAGACATGAGTTGATCGACCAGATGAAACGCCATCAATACTCTCACCCCAAGATTCCATGGATTTACTTGCAAAGCTTCCTCCATGTTTTTACTGATACCCATAAATTCACTTAAAACACTCGGGCTTTTCTTCGTCTTTTCTTGGGCAATGACGAACTCCATGGAGGTTGTGTTCATCCCATCTCGAAGGGGTGTGATGACCGCCAAGTCGGCAACTGAAAGTAATGCATAGAACTCATCCTTTTTCAATGTCTGGTGACTATTAAACACCATTAGCATCGACACAAAAAGCATGGGGCTAGATAGGTACGCACTAGTGATGACAAGGAATAAAGTCCAGGCTACCGTACTCGCCATTGATGTGAGCGACGAGTTCACTAACCTGCCTTTCCAACTTGGGCGAGTCGGATAATGCAGGAGAAGTAACTTGAATCATGACAACGTTGCCAATCCATTCAGGGTAATCTTGTAGGAGCTTTTCAAATGCACGCAGCTAGAACACGCGAAAGAGATATGAGAATAGCATTTTCCAAACCAATGAAATCGCTGTCTACCTTTTGCAAGACGCCCTTAACGACATCGAGCTTATCACGCCCTACGATGATTTTCTTGCCCTCATACAAGGTGCGAAGGGCGTCAAATTTAGGCTTGATACCGGGCCGTAGACTTTAAAAGAAGGATTCATTTTAGCATGAAGAAGAATGCGCGATCGAAATTATATATAGGACTTACGTGTCTCGAGCGACGCGTTCAGCGTCAACACCAACAGGACAGTGTAGGACAGCAGTGACATGGCCTTCAACGTCAATCCCACGTGTGCTAGCCTCGTATCCACATACACGAATGCAGGTTGATATGAAATGTCGAGAGTAGGAGTATGTCTGAGATAAGGATTAAGAAAACGGTTTTATCGCTCCGGATCACAGACGACCTCACCTGGAAGCAAACCAGGTTGGCACCTAACATGCCATCGAGAATTTCCTTCCTTCCTGAAAACACATGACCATTAAGCTCGGATAGCTTATCCGATAGGACTTTGGAAACGTACTAGGTAAGCACCTGAAAACTTCACTGCTGGGGAATGGCGTGTGGACGAAAAGTCCTAAAACTGCATCAGGTATGACCTCTCTGACGAGCTTGGGAACGAGTAGGAGATGGTAATCGTGAACCCAAATCAGATCACCAGGTTTATATACTTCGGCGATCCGCCTAGCAAATGCTGCGTTTGCAGCTTCATAGAAAGGATAATGGGAGTCGGCTGAAGCATACTCTGTAGCAACGTCTTGCCAAAGAAGGTAGTGGAACAAAGGCCAGAGAACTGAAAAGAAGGATATTAGCTCAATGAACCCGGCATATAGTCGGAATGTGGGAAGTGAAGTAGAAAGAAGCCGGAACCGCCTGACACGGAGCCGAGAGCGCAAAATCCACTGGGAAGTGTGATTGAAGAAAGGATAGACTCACTTTGCTTGCAATACCCATCGTAATGCCCATGAGCCACCTTATCAGTCATCCAAACTGGCACATAGGTCGTCTTTTTGTCATCATCTGGATCCGATTCCTTCGGTTGGTAGGCCTTGAGAGCCTCCTCCAACGCAGCCTTGTCTTCGTCGCTAATACGGCTCTCTGATATTCTCTCGCCCGGAGTTGGGGAGCTGATGTCACCGGTCCAACCAATGATGAGCTGCTCGTGTGTCGCTGCCAGAGATCGAATTCCGGAAATCATTGCTGCATGGCCATACCGTGGGGCCAACGTCCACACAGAGCTCTCCTCCGCCACTGCAGCGGCTGACTCTAACGGTTGCGAAGGCGTCTCTGCAGAGGGACTCGCAGGAACCTCTGACGGCTTGCTCGGTGGCGTCGCTGGCGGGCTGATAACGCCAGCACGGTTGGTGAGCGTGCAAGTTATTGGTAAAGAATGACAGATGTGAAGAATTCGACCAGAGAGAGTAATTCCATTGGCGCGATGCTCTTCCTCGAGAGCACGAACATGATCCCTGACTTGATCCAGAGAAATATTGTCTCCGAGACGAGTATAGGGCTCTGTGAAGCTGTCGACAGGTATCGACGTTTGGAAAGGCATTGTTGTCGTTGATGAAGAGAAAGGGGAAGAACGATTAGAAAATTTGGATAGTATATATATGAGTCTCAGGTAAAGACCCTTTCAAGTTGGAGTCTCCTACTAATTGCTCAGATCTTCCATAAAAGGCAGCTGCCCCCTAGCGAGGGATATCATAGCCACCGTCATATTTCTGACTGCTTCTGCCACGTTCTTTCTTCTACAATGTCGTGCTTGCCGCCATTGGCTCTTCAGTCAAGAATTCAAGAAATATTTATGCTCCTGCCGAGAACAGACCGTTCCTGCATCCGATAATTCGACGAGAGCCCACCAATCTTTAGTCCAGACTACATATCCGGCATTCTCCTCGAATTTCTGGTGCGAAAGAGTGTGCGGTTGCCCACCCTTGCCCAACACCCGGCCCGCACCAGAGCAGCACTCGACACAATCAGCATTGCCTTGCGGCAACAGTTATCCGGAGAAGAGGGGTCCTCCTGGGAGTGTTTCCCCAATGCGATTATCATCTCGCTCAATCGCAAAGATACGAGCCACTGTACAACGTAACATGATGTCCTCGTAAAAAGAACTCCATGAAATTTACCAAATTTTCATATCACTCTTTCGCGGATGTCTAGCCTGTTGCTTTTACATGTGAGTATTGAAAGAGCCCGTGCTTTCGAGTAGCCGGTGAAATACGAGTCTCGAGGACACTTCATCTCCGTTTCCTTCGACACACTGATCTGGCCATGCTCTCCAACTATTCTTATCCTTTGGTAGTGCCGCAACGGACCTAGAACTTCACTCTGAGAAGCTACACCCTGCCTTGGGTCAAGTAGCACCCGTTCTTAGATCGCTACGTACGTACGCTTGGACGTGGAAGCGGATTCATGAACGCTAAAAGAGATGTTAACAGAGGCTTCTTCCGTTTCACACCTTCTCGATTTCACAAACTTAGACGATCGATAGCACTAAATGAGTACGATTGGCAAGGGGCAGACCAGAACATCATCAAATGTAACATGTTTGCAAATCAGGTGTCAGTCCACAATCTCCGCGCGACCGCCTGGTTAGTGAGTTGGCTAAAGTTTCCGTTGACCTAATCTAATTCAGGTGCTACACCCCACACGAGCCGGCGGTCAATCTTCGACGATCATGTCGGTTTAATCAAGAGTGGGATATTGCGACTCCTGCAGGAGTGAAAGGAGCTCCGGACACGGAACAGTTTTCCTATACGTGTTTTTCTCCTATGAACGTAACTTGAAGCACTTCACCTTTGCTAGACTGGGAATCCTGGATCGTTCTTCTACCAATCAGCTTTTTGAGTTTGCTCATTTCCCTTGGGGTCGGTAACTTCAGGCTCAGACCAATTTGTGGCAGTGGCAGTGGGGGAGGGGGGAAACCGGCATTGAAGTCCCATCGAGGAACAATGTCGTCCGTCTGTTCTCAGGACGCTTTTATCCTGGAAGACGGAGTGCCTGATGCAGGTATATAATCTGGAACTGCCGATCTTCAAATCAGCCATGTATACCGAATGCGTACATTGCCAAAGATCTTGCACAAACTGCATGGCTGCTATACCTTTTAGGTTCAGTACCTTGGGAGGAAAATTGTTCTCCCGATAATTCACGATAGGCCAGAACCCGCTGGAACGCCTGAGTGCTGTGGTCTGCTGTCATAGACTCATAAACCTAGCCTGTTTCTAGAAGATCACAAGGTAAGTTCAAGAATCCATACTTGAGTCGATACAAGAAAATGCAAGGTGCTACAAGCAGTTGGCACTGACAGCGATGTTACAGACACGGTATAACTCCAAGGAACAATAAATACATTGAATTCTTGTTTCGAGCATTGAAGGTGATATGTACTAAAATGTACCTGAACCTACGAGGTACCAACACATTTCATGACTCCACAACTTGAATTAGACTGTCACGGTAATACATCTTCTACATTCAAATTGACGCAAGGAACTCCGTGAAGTCAGTGGAAGATGATCGAGCAGAATTGAATTTTGAAAGCGCGTCAGTGAAGGTCAGCGACTTCAGTCACAGTATGACCCATGTGCGCATGACTGTCAAGGAAAAAAAATGAACGATCAAACTCAATTTGAAGAGAAACATTACACCGCAGTCAATTGCAAAAGTTCGGGTCCGAAGCTGAAGAGAGACATTAGTATTACAGGTCGAAAGAGTGGTGCGCGCACTCCTAAGTATAGTGGTAAGACTGACCAGGACATATAAAATTGTCCGACTACGCCAATTTCCAAACAAGAGCACAAGCCAGAAACGTAGTTTCCGTAACAAAGGTACACTTGAAACGCCTGTCCAAGAGCCAGGGATAAAGACACGATTGAGATACCGGAGTAGATCTACAGCGGAGCCGAACGAAATCACCGTCTCCGACTCAAAGTTGGCAAGGAATCGTTCGAGTCTAGGCCTATAACCATGAGCATCTTGAATGAATTGTGAGCCGTTCCCGTGGTGATCTGCTTGTGTGACAATTTACTTGTATCCTCATACGTGAGCCAGCGCGAGCCTTGAAAAGCCTGTCCAAGAGCCGGGGATAAAGACACGAAATAAGCTCATATTGAGATAYYGAAGTAGATCTRCAGCGGAGCCAAACGAAATCACCGTCTCCGACTCAAAGTTGGCAAGGAATCGTTCGAGTCTAGACCTATAACCATGAGCATCTTGAATGAATTGTGAGCCGTTCCCGTGGTGATCTGCTTGACAATTCACTTGTATCCTCATACGTGAGCCAGCACGAGCCTTTAACACGAAAACATGGTGTTGCGTCGTCACTGTCGGAGTCGCAGTAGAGTCAGAGACAAGACCAAGAACACCGGAGCCATCGTGCAGAAGATTTCTCTCGCCTCCTTGGCTATGGAGATTACTGTCAAGCAAGCCACGTAGCGCCGGCTGGCGCTTAGTGACTATTTCGTACTATATGGTTCGAAAGAGGTTGTTCTTTGAAAGCAACGCGCCGGAGGCGCGGGCGTTGTCATCGTATCCGTCTGCGTACCTCGCGCGGCCAAAAAAAAAAAGGCAGACCAGGCTTAATAGCGGGATGACTGCGAAGAGACAGTGTGGGTTAAAGTGACTCGTGTTGGAGCCCAGAAGGCAACAGAGTAGTCGTGAGCGTACACTTCACGAAGCCTTGCAACTTGATACATTGAATGTTTTCAGCAACCAGCAGCATTCATCGAGCAAGCATTTATGGGTGTCTAAGTATTTCTGAATACTAAATAATCGTAGATGCTGTGAGTAAATCTGCGTAGCAAGTTAGGAGTGACCCTTACCCTCATACTCATTATATACGTTTTCGGAGACGTTTCAGCCCGGGAAAGAGGAGAAGAAATCTGGAAAGAACAATGAATTTCCTCTATGCGTCTATGGCCATATTATGCTTGTGTTTTAGCCAAAGACAACCGGCCTGTCCAAGAGAATTAATTGAGTCCAATTAAAGCTTCATACAAGTTGGTTGAGATTGGAGGTTGTCTGCTAGAGACACAAATATTCAGGCATTCAAGCAATTGCGATGCGAAGGGAGGAGGCAAGTCGAAGTTGGGTGAAGTAAGCATGATGACTAACACCGACAGAGACCAAATCGGTCGAGTCCGATTCTACTTCGTAGCTTCCATTGCCCAATGAACTCCAACTCGTCGCTCAGATGGACGCGTATATCTTTCGCAGTCGAGAACTCGCTTTATCTTTCTAATCTGCTCGACTAGAGACACGAAAAACGACATACGAAATTTTCGCAGCGTACACTGTGACTATGGACTTGAGCGGGTCTACCGTCTTGAAGCGCCAGAGGATCGTACATATCCTGTACTGGATAATGAATTCTTGCTGTTTATACGCAACCTCACGGTTGACTAGCAAAACGAATTTGAGAACTTGGAATATAGGACGATGGCAACGGGCATACTATAAGAGGGCAAAGCGTCAATTTGCATGTGCTGCTTAACGAAACATGTCTAGAGACGCTCGTGTTCCTATGGTACGTTATCAATCGCTCCTCTTGTGACAGCAGGCTATAGGATATACCCGTGTCAAAGAAGGACTGGAACCGAAAACTGAAGGTCATGCGATTCTCCCGCTGGGCGCATATCATTACACTGCAAATTAGATTCGGTATTTCTAGGAAGATACGGTCAATAAAGGGTGAGCGCATATCTCTCCCGGGATTACATACATGCTAAGTTATGTTCAGGGTCTTGATGAGCCCGACACCAGGAGACGACCGCCACAACTTCTTCGTTGGAGAGGGAGAAAATAGACGTCGAGAAAGCAGTGTTTTCCCGAGATGAGTTGATTAGTACAATTCATAGAAGACGCGGGGTGCTCGGCCAGTTGATATGTATGAACATCTGGAGGTTAGTTTCTTGCGATGTTTGTTCAGCGCGCGAAGTATCAAACCGTATGTTATAGGCCCAACGTGCGCATGGATGGGTAAACTCCTAGAAGGCCGTGCTTTTGTCGTAGGGGGCATGACTAAGTCTTCTACTATCAACCGCACTACCGAGGGAGTTTGCTCGTCGCTGATGACGATTATGTTTCGAAGGCCGCACAGCAGTTCTTCTGTATCGACTTGGAGAGACCAGATAACTGAAGCTCCTGGGTTAGTGAAGCTTACTGGAGTAAGAGTGAGAAGGCTGCCACTTTGTTTGAGATATTCAAGCCGAACTGCAACAACCGCCTTCGTCTTCGGCCACCCCAGCGAAGGCCTGAACACTGAGAGGTGAAAGCTCTCTCTCATTTTATCCCAGGAGTACAATGAAGAGTACGTTCTTCCCTCAGTCTGCAAATTCTGCGGTCTTGGTTGAGTACCAGGAAGATTTTGCCGCTTTCCCTGAAGAATGACCTGTTGTTATTACGAAGCCCAACGGACATGTCGGGGTGATGGTGCACTGGGTCAAAGGCGTATTTCAAGAAAATGTATGGATTTGTCTTCCTTGGACTTCGAATGCACTAGTTCAGAAATACGTATACTTTGGTATCGTACGAGCTCTACCGTTTAGTTACAACAGCATGTCAAAGCATGATTTCCTGGTCCAAGAGGATCACCTGAAAATAGGCGTAAGTTTTGGGCTGACTCATTCTGCAACTCCTGCCAAGCGGCCTCACGCCTCGATTGCACGGTGCAACGGTCAAGATACACCGCCTGATGTCTCCTGAAGTCCTGAACCACGCGTCCTGTCCTGTCCTGTCCAGGAACGATACCGGTAAAAACTGGGGTTCAGTCAATAAATCAGGTTCGGGTGACAAAGATCTGTCTATATTCATACACTTTCACCAGAGATGGAGTAGTTGCCATCAGTTAAACTCCAATGGGTTCCACGGACAGTAGGCGCTGGCTCATTTTTTCTTATTACACCCATTTCAATACCTGTTCTGCGCCCGTACGACCGTCCTTTCTTTTCCTTTTTGCTTGGTCTTCTTCCGCTGAGAGGCCTGTTACGAAGTTGTACCTAACATGTCGCCGTTTTTCTATGAGCGTCAGCTGATTATCCTGTCCTTCTCTTGTCTTGTCTCTCTTTTCGTCGAGCGTTTCGCAAAAAGAAAACAGTTGCCTAATGATTCGCCAGAGGCACGTATTGAGAATGGAACGCATCATGGTGGTAGTGCCAGTTCGCTCGCTGCATTGACACGCCAATATCTCGTCGTATACGCGATTGTGATGGGTAAGCCGTGTTGTCGGTCCTTTACGGGACTTGTATACTCACCTCTTCTTTAAATTACGCTTTACAGGCGCAGATTGGCTACAAGGACCCTATGTATACTCTCTTTATCGAGAACAATACGAATTTCCAGAACGATTGGTCGCTCTTCTCTTTGTAACGGGTTTCGTCTCGGCTGGACTTACCGCTCCTCTCGTTGGTGTGTGGGCCGACCAACAGTAAGTCTTTCTCTCATACAACTCATTTTCGGTCTCACATTTCACCAGTGGACGACGAAAACTATGCCTTGCGTTTTGCATAACCTACTCTCTCGCTTGCTTGTGTATCCTCTTCCCATACCTTCCCGTCCTCCTCTTCGGCCGTGTACTGGGTGGTATTTCTACCTCCATCCTCTTCTCAGCCTTTGAAAGTTGGTTGATTTCCTCTGCAACATCCTCTGCGATATCCCAGTCAGGTCTATCGCTCATCATGGGTCGTGCCACGCTCGTGAACGGCTTCGTGGCTACCGGAGCCGGTGTAGTCAGCAATCAGCTCGTATCATCCACACACTCATTTGCATCGCCATTCATTGCCAGCGGAGCTCTGCTGATTCTTGCATGGGTCGTCATCCGCGGGGCGTGGCTAGAAAATTATGGAAGCACTGACAGCGAGGGTGCAGCTGATCTATTTCAAGTAAAACGTCTGAGGCAGGCATGGAGGATTGTTCGTCAAGGTATGTCTACGAGCGTCTACTTCAACGCTAGACACTAACATCGGAAGACAGATCCCTTACTTCTTGTCCTCGGTCTTACCCAGACATGCTTCGAAGGTTCTATGTACCTCTTCGTTTTCCTCTGGGTGCCTTCTCTACAGGAAGCTTCGCCCACGTCTAGCATCATCCCTCTTCCGTTGGGTTACATCTTTTCATCATTCATGGTGAGCATGATGCTCGGGTCCCTCCTCTACACTGCTATCACCTCCTACGTTCTCTCTCCCAACCCGAACCCATCAGTCCCTGTCGACTCCTCTTTGACCCTCCACGCGAAACTCAGTAGCTCGGTGTGCGCAGTCAGCGCTCTCGCACTCGCTACTAGCATCTCATCTCGCGACGAACATGTTCGATTCTGGGCTTTCTGTGCTTTCGAGGCGTGTGTAGGGATGTATTACCCCGTGCAGGGTATGTTGCGTGGTACATTGATTTCAAACGAACACAGAGCTACTGTGAGTGTGTACCACGAGGATTTGTTTGATCATTTGCTCAAATACTCTTTTTCTATCTGTAGTTGTCCTCATTGTTCCGTGTCCCCCTCAATATCTTCGTTGTGGTTGCACTCATGACAGGCGTTTCATCCGCACGATACGCAGTGCTTTCTGCCAGCTCGTTGATGCTTGCCTTCTCATCAATTATGACCGGGCTGGTCATCGTAAACCATGCCGATGGACACGGCAGCACCAGACCTGTGAGTTGCCGTTTATTACGAACGTCCAGATCCCTGCTCATGTCTTCATTGCAGTAAAATCACCTAACCTGAGCTAGCCTTGCGCCAAAAAATTGATCTTAGGATTTAGCTGGATTTAGCGGATTGCATATTTATCAACTGATTTAGGATACCAAACTCACAAATGCTACCTCCAACGGACTGTTCGATCTGTTCATTGTTATCATAAAGCTTCATACATGTATTTACCATAAACTATCTAGACAGTTCAGGAATCTATCGTTCACTTTGAATACTGACGCGCTAACTGAATGAGATCCTACGAGAATTGAAGATTTTCAGAGATATTCATAAGTCATCGCCTCAATGCCGATCGAACAAGGATACAATAAACGCTTTATCTATTATAATGCTGAACTGGATATAGGGTTTTATACAGTATATGGTCATGTCAGTCATGAAATCCACATTCGACGCGCACACTGCAACGCCGGGTGATAGTAATACAACCGTCCCTTGCGAACGGTAAACCAGAACTCCCAACCTAGGAATTCATCCACATCCAAACTTCCCTCAGCATCCGCCTCCCCCGGGCGTCCTTTGCCTCAACGACCTTTTGCACGGTAATGATTAAGCGGCCACAGGCAAAGGCAGCACCGTACCATTAGCCGAAATTGTCCTCGTCCTCGGAACCCTCCAACTCAACTCATCCACAAACTTCTTCGTGTTCCTCCTCTTCGTCCTAACGCGCCTAGCCGGATTCTGTGGAGTCCACATCGGTGATAGCGGCTCCCTCACCTCCGATACTTGATGCGTCTCGGATTCTGAAGTGCGTTGATGTTGTTGGTGGTTGTGTTGATGTTCGCGAGCAGCACGAGACTTTCTCTGCTTGCGGTTCATAAGGATCTCAGGGACAGCCTCTCTCAACTTCTCGCGATTCTCCTGAGAGAAGGTCGCCAGGGGTGATTTCGAGAGCATGAGGAGCTCTTGCATGGTGTAGATGGGTAGCTGCAAGAGAGGGGATCCTGTCGAATGGAGATAAACATGAGGAGTTGTTCCTAGATTAGATCAAGGTGTAACATACCTGACTTCGACTCGTACTCCTCAGTGGGCGATAACGACCTCGTAGAAGTCGTAGGCGAAGAGGGGTTCGTGCCAGTAGCACTGGCAGCGTCCCCACGGCTCGCAGCCCGTCTGTGCACGGGAATATACAACCCAGGAGCGGCAGCTGCCTGAGGTGCAGCGTTGATGTTCTGGGTGTTCATCTGTGCAGAAGACATGTCGAGAGAGATAGAGATGAAGCTCTAGAAGAGATTGGTATAAATGGAAGAAGAGTGTATTAAATCCTCTGAACTAGAAGGTAGGATGGGGGAACTCGTGTTTCCCAGCAGGCAAATTTATACGCATTATTGCACCACAGCTATTGTGGTTAATTAGGGTCCAAGCGATGGTGCCACATCAGCCCGAGCTGTAGTACGTGGCCGCGAACCCTGCCGATCACTCCCGGTCTTTCTAAGTTTTCCTAGAAAGAGCGAGAACATATCCCTTTTTGGGAAATGAAATTGGTCATCCTTGCTAACTGCTTATCCGGCATTCACTCGTCTTGTTAATCCCCTCCGTAAGCAGCCTTCTCACTTCTTGCGAGAGAAGCCGGATAGTCTGGAATCTTCTTGTCAGACGAGGGAATCGGGCCTTTGCTATTGTCATGATTGTACTGAGTATCGCGCTTTGACCCGGCTTGCACTTCACATTACCTCGCTGCTCACACATTGCATTAACCGCTTTGTCACGCAACAAAAGGCGTCAAACTAATGAGTGGTGATATTATAACGTCAATATGCGGTGTGCAAAGGCTATGCGACAGTTGTACTTTTTGCATGGCAATCGTCGAGTAACAGACAATCATGATCATCGAAACTTGAAGGTCTAGACGTCAACAAACTCCTTCACATTCTTTAGCCACCGAACGTATTCCTACAGAACAATGACGAATTAGCACTTCGGTTAAAAATACAATGACGACCACCTACCCCTTGTTCCTTGTGCTCAGCAAACTCAGGAATGAACAAGGCAAGGTTGTCGTCAATGCCTCGCTCCTGCAAGTATTTGTCGAACTCTTCCTGGAGGCCGATATCAAGCGTGTCGAACTGCAAGCACGCAGCATTAATGAGATACCGACTATCAAACCGAATATTCAATCACGCACCTGAGGACCCATGTACAATCCACGACGTTTCCAGTCTCCCTCGGCTGTCGATTCTGTCGCAAGTTTGCCATCGCGGTAGTAGGAGATGTTGTCTACTATGAATTGGCCCTCTTGGCACATCATGTCAACTGACAAAGCGCCTGAGCTACCGGTCTAGGGGACTTGATCAGCTGCAATGATTGACACAAGAGGAAGGCAAGTAACCTTAGTGACAGTGAGAGCAGCACGAATAGGGTAAGTGTTCAGCATTTCCTCTTCATGCTCTGCTTCCTCCTCGGCTTCTTCAGCTTCCTGCTCAAAGTTGTCCTCCTCTGCTTCACTGCGAATATCAACAATCGAGAAAGTTAAGCGCAAGCTGGAAAGGGTTTATTTTAATGAGCCATAACTCTAAAATACAGCGCACGAAACATACTTCTCATTGCCAAACTTCCTGGTGAGCGTGACTTCATCGTTGAAGGGTGCTTCTTCAATCTGAGCGGTGAATTCAGCGTGAGCAACACATACCATACCACATTATAGAGAAGGGCGTAAGCATACCTCCCAAATGCCCTGCTTCTTGAACTCTTGCAAGAATTCAGGGACATTGGCTGACTGGCTCATAGTCTCTTCCTCATACTTCAACTCTTCAGAAAGCTTATTTGAGAGCTGAACATCGTCTATTTTCAAGTATCACACGTTGAGAACAACCACAAGAAAGAAAAAACTACAGCACGTACTCGCTCCTTGGCCCAAAGACCTAGCAGAAACGGAAAACGCTCTGCAAGCTACCTGTCTCGTCACGACAGGAAGGCGAGCGCGCACAGCAGACGAAGCAGCGCGAGAGAAGAGTGCGCGCGACGACGCAGAAGAAAGTTGACGAAGAACGCGAGTGGAAGACATAGAAGAAGGTAGAATTTTGTGGTGAAGACAAGCTTGAAGGATTACTCGACTTCCACTGAAAAATTTAGCCGTTCAGTTATTTTAGTGTATTTGGCTGCGCCTGCCGCAGGTGCCGCGGCTTCTGCGGCACCGAATATTCACGAGCTACTTCAACTTCAAGTTAAGGGACCGAGGATCCAGGGGACTCGTAGTACTTTGCATACTTACAACGACGTCGAGTCAAGATGCTCCGTGGACTTGCTTTTTAAGGCTCATCTCTTGTGAACCGACACGGGCGGAGCTGATTAAGTGGATTACTGGTAATTGACTGCCATCACTCGGAGAGTGTGTCCTTAATCTCCAACTCACTCGTATAGTAAGGCAGATGCATACTCTATTTCTGGAGTACCTTACCAGTATGAACAATAAGTGAACTAACTAAGCAACCTGAAACAATCTATATAACTAAGAACGTACATTGTGCATTGCATTTACGCTGATTAAAATCCCCCGACGGTCTTGCCTATTACTAGGCGTAGCAGCTATAATTGAATAAACTATCTGGCAGTAAATATGAGAGTAAGTATGCACTAGTAAACAGTGTCCTATAGTAGAAATGAAACCAAGTCTAGTAAGCCGTGCCCCTCCGATGATGGCACATACGGGGTAAATGGTATGATGCCTCAAGTTGCTGAACTAGGTTATAGTGAGGGCGGAGCATGCAAGCTCCTAATTCATTGCCTAGATCCAATTCCAACCTTGAAAGCGATGAATTGGAGTCTCTGAGTTTAGAAATAAAACAACACAAAGATCCGACGAGTGACTTGTCTGCCAACGTTTGAAAGAATCATAGACCTGAAATGCGTATCGGAGTCCTGACATCCTTTCAGATTTGACAAGGCCGTGGTTGCCCGCAGCAACTCCTGTGTACATTCAATTACAGTGGATAATCAGCGCCGGACTGATGCATACGCCGTTGGATAGGCAGCTCACAGTTCAAACAATTTGACAAGTGTGTTCCCAAAACAGCCAGAGAGCTGTAAACCCCGAGCACCCCAAACGACTCACGAGAGGAACGCACATCAATAAAGGAAGCCATCTAAGGTAACATCAAAAGCATCGCATTGATCCAATGGTGAATACAAACCTATGTATAGATCTTACTGCATCCTTGAGAGTCCTATCTAAACCATTAATGTGTGCAGTTTGTTCAGTTTGTTCAATACAATTAGTCGAGTTTGAAGATAC
>RCHF01000428.1:0-16590 GCA_003987895.1 Neonothopanus nambi | reverse complement strand
AATAACGATCGATGATGGGATCACTGATTCGATTTGCTCGTGAGATATCGGTATTGGAGGCATCCCTTATAGCACGTGATTTATTGTTATTTGCTGGTGGAGCAAGCACTGCCATCTCCTCCTGCTCACGAGTTATTACTGGAACCAAGTTGTACCCAGGACTAGGTGGTCCTACTGGTTCTGGTGGAATTGACTCCCTTCGTTTCCCTTTATCTTCCTTTTTTGGTGGATCGGGATCGCTATCGTTACCTCCTCCTCCAGAACCACCAGGTGGATCACCGGGATTGGGATCGGAAGGCACTCCCGACAGTAAATTTACTACCGGAGTAGCTTGTTTGGGATCGATCACCGGACTAGAGACACTTCCGGGGTCTATAGTGGGATCGAATTGTAAATTAGGATCATTAGATCCCATGGGGGCGTGTTGCGTGGGATTGGACCCAGCAGGTGCGTTATCATTCCCATCAGGATTACCTCGAGGATTACCCAGTGCTCAGTTAGGTGGAACACGAGGATGACCAGGTGATCTACCACGAGGTATGTTTGATGGACGAGCTCATTGAGCTTGCCAATCAGCCTCTTTTAATTCTTCAACCCTATTACCTCTTCCGGGGAAAGTTGGGTTAGTAGGGGGCTGATTTGGTGGGAACGTATGAAACGCTTGCTGTTCCGGTTCCGTTGATGGTGTTTGTGACTCTGTTTGAGTCAGAATTGTTCCAGTAGTCGACATAATCCCCAACGTTCGTTAGTACTGGGGGCGGGGGATCTGCGAAATACTGTTAGGCCTCGACAATCTCGTACTAGCTGGATAACTAGATAGAAACTGTCAGTAGCGTTGAAATAATAAAATATACCATTTTAATGTCGAGAAAGAACCGCTAGGCAGTACTTTGACGAACAAAGACCTGAGATCACAGGTTTCCTACGAGATCTAACGTATGCAGACTCGATACTTGGGATCGGAGACGCGTATGTTAGTATATTGGGATCGATGTCGATAGAAAAGAGCAGCAAGCAAAGAGATGAGATTGAAATGAAACAGAGAGCTAGAGATGAGATAGAAACATGAGAAGAAACGTTTATTTTGCAGATAAGTATTGTACAGTGATGTCTAGTTCTTTATATACTACATGGTAAACAGAAACATATATGGAAATGGGATCTATTTGTAGTAGTTATGGTCCTAGTTACTGGAACGTATGCATGGTCTTTTGTACTCATGGTCGACATGTGTTAAGCATTGGAAATCACTGTTAGAACTGGGGAATTGGGATCGGAGTACCGGAACGGATAGTGAGACCTAGGAATGGGATCTATGTGTCCAGAAGAGGTAGTTTGAATAGCATCTGACTGGATATGGTAAGCTGAAGGGAATTTATGGCCCCTGAACTGGTACAAGTCGTAACAAACAGGAAGGACCAATGGAAGAAGGCTTACCAGTGTATACCACCTATGTGGCTTGATGACAACCATGCTTAGGTGTTCCACCTGCAGCTTGGCACACTGCAGATACTATCATTGACAGTGGCTCTCCAAATAACTACATCTGCTATCTACTAGCCTGTTGAATCAAAGCTGACTTCTTTACCATTACTCCAAGACAGATCACTGGTGCTGGCAGTACCATTGTAACTGCTTTTGCAAAGTTCACTTTAAAAGCTGGACATATCAAACAGGAAATTTGCACTTATATTTTGAGTGAATGTGCTGGTTTCTGTCATGACCTTCTCCTTGGATGAAACTGGATGAAGCAGTGCAAGGCTCATCTGAACTGGGCAAATAATGGCTATGAAATCACTTCCCTGATAACCCATTCAATGATAATGATCAAAGCAAAATATGTACCACCTCAGTCCAAAGTGCAGCCCATGCACTGTATGGGAACATCATCCAACCAGCACTACAGGAGTTGTTATACTCTTAACATCAATTCCGACTCAGAGAATGATGAAGGATTGGAAGAAAGAGGAGAAAAGAAGCCAAGAGTTATTAAGAAGTTTGGGAATATTTTGATGAAGCTAGGAGTGAAGCTAAAGGAAAAGTGTAAATGGAAGTTTCCAGGGATTTTTAGGGAGAAGGTTGGTGACCCACCAAATCATCACTGGAATCTTAATATTGATACTGGACATCATCCACCCATCAAAATCCAGGGACACCCTCATTCTCCTCCAGAGCAAAAGACTATTTGGGAATTTGTCAAACAAGGGTTGAAGGATGGAATTATTGAAGAATCTAATTTGGAGTGGTCCATGCCACTGATTTTGGTACCTAAACCTGATGGTACAACTTGTGTTTGTGTGGATTTTCATGCACTAAATCACATCACTCACCATAATGCATATTCCCTTCCTTGTATAGATGAATGCTATCAGAATCTCTCAGGGGCTATATACTTTACTACCCTTGACCTTCAAACTGGCTATTGGCAAATTTGCCTTGATGAAGACTTGAAGCTGAAAACAGCATTCACCTGTTGTTATGGACATTATCAGTTTCAAGTCATGCCATTTGGACTTTGTAATGCACCAGCTCTCTTTCAATCAATGATGAATGACATTCTATGTGAGTTCATTGATTGTTGTGTTATGGTCTACTTGGATGACATTGTAATCTATTCACATTCATGGGATGATCATGTTCATGATGTTCTAGCAGTGTTGAAGAAGCTACAGGAAAACAATTTAGTGTTGTGGGAGAATAAATGTGACTGGGCAGTAAATGAAATCCTTTATCTGGGACATATCATATTATGAACTAGAATATGACCTAATCCAGATAAAATCTTGCCAATCCTCTCTTGGCCTACACTGCAGGACATTACTTCTGTCTGAGGCTTCCTAAATATTGCTGGTTACTATTGACATTTTGTCTGGAACTTTGCATGAATTGCTGGTCCTATGTATGGGTTATTGCAGGGTTCACCAAAGAAGAAATTGAAGATAGCCTGGTCAACTGAATGTGAGAAAGTGTTTCGAACTTTAAAATAGAAGCTTACCTCACCTCCAGTCACTTCAAGCAGGGCTAAATTTATCCTATGAGAAAGTGAAAGAGAAAGGATAAGAAAAAGAGTTGATTTTACTAGTGTAAAAAGACTTTTAATAAAATCAAGATTTCATTTGCAAAATTCAAGATGAAATACTCACTTTCCCACACTCTTTCCCACACAGAAATAACTCAATTTTTCTTTTTGCATAGACTTTTTCTTCAGATAAATTGAGTTATTCCTGTGTGGGAAAGAGTGTGGGAAAGTGAGTATTTCACCTTGAATTTTGCAAATGAAATCTTGATTTTATTAAAAGTCTTTTTACACTAGTAAAATCAATTCTTTTTCTTATCCTTTCTCTTTCACTTTCTCATAGGATAAATTTAGCCCTACTTGAAGTGAGTTCTTGCTCACCCTGTACCCTGGTGTTTATTTGCCATTGACACAGATGCTTCAGAAGAATGTATCAGTGGTGTATTGCAACAAAGCCAGGAGGCTTGGAAGGATCTAAAGGGGGAGAAGGATTATTGTAAGGATTTAGAATGATTCAAATTTAAAGAAAAAGACTTATGAATGATAGCCTTCAAATCACAAAGACTAACTGCCACCGAATGATGATACTCTGCTCAAGAAAGAGAAATGCTGGCAGTCATCTACATGCTCCAAAAATTCTGAGGATATATCAAAGGATCTCCTATTGTGGTACACAGTGATCACAAATCCTTGAAAACACTTGGGTTGTTGATTGACATGCTTCACTGATGATATTGCACACTTTGATGTGCAGATTCAATATCAACTAGGACATGCACAAGTAGCTGCTGATGCCCTGTCTTGTTGAAATGACCTTCCTAGTGTAACCGAGGATGATACTTATCAACCTTTATTTGCTTTCCCTATGGAAGAATCAACCAAAGATTGACAGTGACAATTTGAAATGACATTCAATACACTTTTGAGCTACAAAAAACAGCTACAAGAAGGAGCTGATCCATTGAAAATAGGAACCAGCCAATACTCCATTTGTCATAACCTTCTATACAAAAATATTAGCAAAACAGATGACATTCATATGGTGGTAGTATCTACCTCACTTCAATCAGCTCTCGATCTCATTAAAACCCTCCATATCAATCTTGGACACCTAGGGATTCAAGCAGTGTTGGATGCTCTTTGACCTTGAGTATAGTTTCCATACATGTCTGAGCTAGTCGAATGAGTTGTTGGAACCTGTGATAGCTGTCAGTTTACGAAATGAGAAGGGAAGGTTTTACAACCTTTACACCCTCTTCCTTGAGTTGACATTGCCGATCTCTGGTCATTTGATTTCATTGGACCTTTATCTAAAACAGAAAAGGGTAGTCAATATCTATTGACTGCCATGGATCTCAGAACTGATTATACCTATGCAGTTCCACTTATTCATCATTCTGCCAAAGCAGTCATATCCCTTCTTTGAACAATCATCTCTACTTATAGGAAACTGAAGTCAGTTCTGACTGATAATGGAGAGGAGTTCAGGTCTTACCAATTCCAAAACTATCTTTGTTGACTTGGAATTCAATACCTCCATACCACTCCATATCATCCCCAGACCAATGGTCGCCTTGAAAAATTCAATGATAGCTGCATTCAAATATTAGCTAGGTTCATAGCACCAGATAGACAGGATGAATGGGATGAATATGTACCTGATGCTCTCCTAGCCCACTGAGCTCATACAAATCGAAGCCTTGGTCATTCATTGATGTTTATGATGTATGGATGCAAACCCACTTTGCCACATGATGCTGTTTATGATGTCCTTCATATCCCTCCAACTGACAAAGAAATTGAGGATTTACAAAAGAAACAATTTTTGTATGTGCAGGACTTGGAGAAATTCTGATGAGAAGCAAATGCTAAAGCACTAGCACTGCTGGAAAAGGTGGCAAACAAGAGGGAAGAAAGATATAGAGAACAAGGATTAGGAATTGGGGATCTGGTAAAAAGGATGAATGAATGTCAGTTCAAAATCCACCCTCAATGGGATGGACCTTTCATTATCCAGGATGTAACTGATAAAAACACTTACCAGTTGATGACTCAGAATGGTTATATCCTCAAGAACCTCTACAACAGAGAAAGACTCCATCCATACTATCCTTCCTCACAAACCAACTCCAAGCTCTGGTATGCTTCTGCTGAGCTACAATGACAAGATGCAGACAAGAGAAGAAACCCACGAAGTGTGGAAGAGTAAACAACTAATGACTGCAACAGTACATTCAATGAATCAACAATGATTTGAACTCAGCACTGTTGCCAGAGCAATTGGCTTGACAAGGGGAAGATGTTGTAAGATATGTTGACTCATTGGTTTGGTCTTATTTGATATCAGCTTTACTTTCCTTTTCAAAAGTGTTTCAGTATGACTTGACTTATCTTTCAAATAGTGGATCCCTCAAATATCCATTGACCCTCTGACCATTCAGGATGACTTGGGATTGACTCATTTCCTTTGTTCTCTGAACCTTTTGACATCAATATGACTTGTATACATATAAATTAGTATCCACAAAATCTCTGGGCAGGAATATTCTAGCAACTCAATGTCTTACCCAGAAATGTATAAAAAGCCATGTATTTGTATTGTAGAAATCAGAATTCTCTTGCTGTATCTTCTATCTGTCCAAACTCAGATCCAATGAATATATGGCAATACCTCAGCCACCTGAAGCCATGTGGTCCCTGACTCTCAATAAGGTAAGATTAGGCTTGCAGGAAATAAGATAGGGCCCATTAGCCTGGTTCCAAGGGCAGGGGTGACTCTCATGGTCAACAAAATTCAAAGTCTGCAGCAAAATGCTCACTAGAAAACTTTTGATGTCTGCTCACTTATCTGCTCAGAGTTTGAATTATGGCAACCATAAGGTCACCCCCTCCCTTAGAACCAGGCTATTATCTGACAAACAACTATCTTCAGCAGACTACATAGATCAGCTTGCCAGGCTAAGGGCCCATGGGCAAATAGCACATGTCATGTGATTCACCATGACAATTTGTTACATCTAAAGATTTTTGAAATACCATTGGCTACAGGACCAAATATACAAATCTGGTTGCACAGATTTGACTGTAATATAGATAAAAATGATTCTGTGGTAATAGAATTTTGATTTGGTCTGAAAATGCAATGCCATTCAAGAGGAGTCCATGTAAGGATATTATAATAAAGGCAAGTATTTCTTGCCATCAGTGTTATAATGTCTGGTGTGGGTTCCTTGGGCCCAGGAGATTTATAATTAGCTACTGATTAAATACTGTATATAGTAATACAATCCAAATAAAATTAAGTTACCAACTGCCAGATTTGAACACTAAGCCTGATAACTATATAACATTTCCCAGAGGCGCATTAACTGCTAAGCCACGGGGCTTTTAGTGAAACTATAATATTATTAGAATACACTCTAACCATGGCACAAGTATTTTATAGTTTTGTATGCAATCTTGGGCTGGCCATTTGCTCCCCTCCCCTCTCTCACTGTGCTCAGGGGGTCTCAGGCCAGTGCCCTAAAGCCTCAATTGCATGGGGACAAGATAGAGAGTGTTGGAGGGGCATAGGTATATTTAGCAGACAATTTAATGTTAAACATGTTATCTGTGGTGCAGTGGTAATTGTGTGTAACAGGTTATGTGTTATCAACCGAGGAAGGAAGGAAGATGGATTTTTGTACTAGAAGGCGAGATGCACAATCACATGTCCTCTCACCTCTCTCTCTCTCTCATCCTCAGCTCAGTATACTAGAAGTTCGTAGCATCAGAAAAAAGGCCCCTGTCCCAATGGTGTCCTAAGGATATCTGCAAGATAACCTGAGGACATCTTAGGAGGCCTAGGAGTCTTAGGAGTCTTAGGAATCTTAGGACATTTTCAAGAACATAGACCTATGCCTTAGAGACCTAGGACTCCTAAGACTCTCTAGGACACCCCTAGGACAGCCCAGGACAGTGAGGACTATCCTAGGTATTCTAAGTATCCTAGGACACTAAGGATAGTCCCCACTATCCTAGGATGTCCTGGGCTGTCCTGAGGCTGTCCTGGGCTGTCCTGGAGGTGTCCTAGGGAGTCTTAGGAGTCTTAGGTCTCTAAGGCATAGGTCTATGTTCTTGAGAATGTCTTAAGACTCCTAAGACTCCTAAGACTCCTAGGCCTCCTAAGATGTCCTCAGGCTATCTCAGGCTATCTTGTAGATATCCTTAAGACACCATTGGGACAGGGCCTTTTTCCTGATGCCTACTGGATATTTTTCCTTAGAATCATCAAAGAAACTTTTTTGATAAGATCGTAAGACATTTGTTAGCTATCTGTTCAGTGTGGTATCACCACCCTTCACAGTCCCAGTTCCATACCCTGTGCTTGAGGCACATACATGCAGTCACAATGGCTCAAGGACGCAAGCAGGTTCTGGACCAGGTTGATCCACAACTGTTACCAGAATGAGGATGAATTTTGACACATGCAGGCAAAGGGAAGGCACATATGCTTGGCAGCTCACCCCTGACTTCCCCTCTGGGTTCATAGCAGGGTCCAGGTGGCAGGGAGGGTCCAACCATTGTGGTTGTTCAGCCGACCAGCTCCTCCCCACCTGCCTCTCAAGGTCAGACTGGGAGACATCACACAGGCTCACAAGCACATCACCGGGTCGTTCACCCACTGCCTGGTTGGAGACAGATGAGGATATCTGCAGGATTGTGGGAGATATCAAGAAGTGCCAGATGGCATGAGAGGCAGAAGAGCAGGCTGTGCATGAGGCACAAGAATGGGCTGCAGATGTGAGGAATGCTCCAAACATCCCTGGGTTCTCCAGCCCTGCTTGTTCAGAGGGACCATGGTCTCTGCTCCATCTCTCACCTTCCAGCAGACGTAAGGGCTTCCACCACTCTCTTCTGAGTTTCCACTCACCTTCTTTGTAGGCCACAGGGCTTCACCTGCTCTGGGCTTCCTGCCCAGTCAGCAGGAGCATGCAGGTGATAGGCACTTCATGCCCATTGAGTGCCACAGTGCTGCACCAGACCCATGCTATACTGGTTATCCACCAATGCAGGGCACGCACTATGGTGCTGAGACGAACAGTCAACCTTTCAGTTGGTATTCCACTTCACTTAGTGCTTGTCTCCTTCCACTTACACATACTTCTCCTTACCTCCCTCCTACCTTTCTCTTCAGGTATGCCAGATGTGCCACAACCCTCTACAACTCAACAACCCTCTTCCAGTGGGGAGTGTAGGAGGTGCAGGTCAGGGTCCACTCAGCGTGAGTCCAGGAGGGACAATGGCAAATACTCTTGCCACTCCGATCCAGTGTCAGGTGGTGAAGGGTGCTCAAGGTCCAGAGCTTGCTCCAGGTCTGGGAGAAACTGCTCATGATCCAGGGGCTGTTCACAGTCTAGAGGTCAGGGCACTCCAAGACAATGGTCACATTCAAGACAACATTCCCACTTGAGGTCACATCTCTCACATTCAGCACAGCATGATCCAAGGAAGGACAGGTCCAGGCACTTGCACTCCAAGTGTGCTGGATCTGGTCAAAGCAGGTGTGATGGAGGGTCTAGGTCATCCAGATGATGACCCAGGTCCACTAGCAAGGAACATTTGTCGAAAGGGAGCAGCTCCTTGGGCTCCAGCACACACCAAAGCTGCAGCAGAACACCTCAGCCTTCCAGAGCTGACTGTAGTGGCTGAAGGTCATGGACCAGGACTCCGCATTCATCCAAAGATGTCCAAAGCAGATGGTCTTGGTCCAAGATGTCTTGCCCTTCCAAAGATGACTGGCACAGATCCAGGGAGCATTCCAATGACACACATCAATGTCAGTCACGCTTGAGAACATACAGGTCTCATTCCAGACACTGCTCCAAGTCTAAGTCATGGAAGTGTTCGAGGTCCAGACAGCATTCCTACCCTGATTCTAAGTGTTACTCCTCCTCCAGGTCCAAGCAATGTTCAAGGTCCAGGACACATGAACATGACAACTACAGATGGGAACGCTCATATGAGTGGGATAGTCAAGGACATTCACATTCCCACTCCAGAGCCAAGGAGAGTAGGAAGTGTTCTTGCTCACGCAACTCTGGGAGTTCACACAAACAGAGCAGACACTCTCATAGCTATTCCAAGAGCTGCAAGTTGGGATGTTCCAAGTCTAGGTCCAGATCTTGCAGGTCTTGTTTGCAATGCTGCTCCAGCAGCAGGGGACAGTTGAAGAGTCAGAAATGCTCTGGGAGCAGGACAAGCTCCAGGAGCAGTTCTCTTTTCAGTGGGCACACTGGCAACCTAGTAACACTATCTGCATAAACCTCTAGAAAGGTTGAAAGACATCCATCCCCATCACCTTGTTTGCCACCTGCCTGACTCCAGAAAACCAGTTGGTGGATGACCAATTGCTGGAAAAGACTCTAGTGGTAGACAGCAGACATGTACGGACACAATCCAGCACCATCTCTGCTCTGCCTCTCAACCAGCTGCAGGAAGGAGATTTTGCGGACATCGCAGACAACTATTATCAATCCATCTCAGACTTTTATATCCCAAAAGACAGACACTCTACAGAATCAAGTGAGGCCCATTGAGTAGTGAAGATGTTCAAGGATCTGTTCAACAATCTACTCAGTCAAGCAGACTACCACAAATGATTCCCATCCTATGTCAGCTATGCAATGACAGCTGTTCATGCTTGGGAACGCACTTGCACCACAAAGAGGGAGACACTAAAAATCGACAGGTTCCAGTGTGACCAGTTCTCAATGCTCCACAACTGTATCACAGACAATAAAGCAGCATTTTTACATCTTCCAACAGGCCTGCACTCATTTCTTTCATCCTACAAGTTTATACTACCAACAGTCAACATGGGATCATATGCTCCTTCCTATCAGTCCTCCAATACCAGATCCTCCAAGAAACACAACTCCTCATACCAGTCATCCACTTACCAACATCAGTCCTCCACATCCTCCTTCCACCCCACCTCAGGCAAACAAGAAAAAACATACACAAGCACAGTCAAGAAAAGCTCAGGAAGTCAACATGCCACATCCAATCAAGCTGGCTCTTCCCTCAAATGTTGGCTGTGCAGCTGCCTCGATCACCACTGATCCATACACAAATCCAGCACAAATGACTTCCTCAATCGACACAAAACACCAGCTGGACCCAGATGGAAGGACAACCAAGAAAGAACGTACTGTTATTCCTTCAACAGACACAGTTGCCCCAAAACCAACTGTGGACACCTCCACACCTGTGGACTGTGCAGATCCACCACACACAGCTCCCAAACCCATTAATGAATACCTGAACGACCTCTTTCCCATTGTCACAAAATTGAAGGCTGACACATGGGAGGACTTGCTGAGACAAGCAGGAGGTCTTGAAAAATTTGGAGACATTCTGACAGGCCTTTGGAATGGTTTCTTCATCAGCATAAATCATCTTCCTTTAACTTCCACTTTCATCCCAGATAATCATCCTTCTGCAACAATGCATTGAGACATCATCAGAGCAAAATTTGATGAGGAGATAGCTCTAGGCAGGCTATCACAGGGATATGACTCCAAAACCCTCAAACAACTCATAGGCCCTTACTGAACAGCACCAACAGCTGTGCTCAAACAGAAACCAGGAAAATTCTGGATAATCATAAATCACTTCTACCCACATACTCCAAACAACATCACCATGGCTTTTATCTCAGACTTGCAATTACCATCAGCTTCTCAAATGAATAAAAACAAACTTCCAACTCATATTTCAGTGAACTCAGTCATAGATGCATCACAATTCCCCTGTGACTGGGGCACCTTCTCTGATTGCTTTCTATTAGTAGCAGACACACCACCAGGTACCCAGGCAGCAGTATTCGATGTGGACACAGCCTTTTGAAACATTCCCCTCCATCCTTCTGTTTGGAAATACATAGCTCTCGCCTTTGAAAGGCTAATCCATCTAGACCAAGCAGTAAACTTTGGAACACACTCCTCACCTATTATCTGGGGTCACATAGCTGATGCTATGGTTTTCATACTCAAATATTTTGGGGTCAAAGTGCTTATTAAGTGGGTTGACAATTTCATTGCCTTTCATTATCCTTCCAGTACCCAAAATGGAGCATTCACATATAGTTACAATGCTTCATTACTCTGGCAAGTAGCCAAGAAATTGGGCTGGCCATGGGCACCAGCAAAATTCAAGGACTTTGCTTTCATTTTCCTCTACATCAGCTTTCTTTGGGACCTCAAACACAAGACTGTCCAATTACCTGAAGACAAGAAGACAAAATATATCACAAAAATCACTCACTTCCTTGAATCAAATTCTCACAGAAAAACTGACATCGAATCACTTGCAGGTACTCTCCAACACATCACTTTCATCTGCTCTGAAGGACAAGCATATCTCATCACATTATACAACTTCTCTTCTGGATTCAAGTCCTCAAATCAATTTGCTAGAAGACATGCATCAAAGACAGTTGCCCAAGACCTACAATGGTGAATAAACCAATTACAAAAACCTTTCCTTGGACTGAACATCATCAAACCTCCACCAGTCGACCTCTCCATCAATATCTACATCAACACTTCCACAAGCTGGGGAATAGGCTTAATCCTAAACAGGAGGTGGCTGGCTTGGGAGTTCAAGAGTGGATGGGACCAAGATGACTGCCACATAGGCTGGGCAGAGATGGTGGCCATCAAACTCACAATACACACACTAATAGCTTCCAATTATTCAAATATCCATTTCTAATTACAGTGAGCTTCGCAACATGTGAGAATTGTTAGAAAGCTCACACATATACACAGGCCAGACAATCAAGGAGTAGTAGGCACACTGAAAGCCAGATACTCCAGAGGCTCCTCACAGAACATGATATTATGCAAGATAGTATCATTAATACAAGAACATGCTATCTGGCTTTCCATTGAATGGATCCCAAGCAAAGAGAATCCAGCAGACGACCCATCAAGAGGTGTATTTTCATCATGAAAATCATTACTACACAAACCTCCAAAAATCCCAAAACATCTCACCCCTTATCTGCACAAACACATAGATTACCATGATTCCCATATATCAGACATCCACAGACATTAGTAGACACACAGCAGTCACTTGTACTCAGTATCAATACATACTCAACTTACAAAACAACATGGCAGGATCTAAACATTGCAAGTGTCATACACAATGTCATAAACAAATGATAGAAACTTGATCCAGCAAGTACCAACCAACATATAAAAGGTGAGAGGATTGAAACCTCGCTGATTCACTCTTAGCCACCATCCACCATCTAGCTCACTCCAGCCTACATCAAACATTAATCCTATGGATGGACAAACCTATTCACATTGCACATACCACTCTCAGAGCTCAACATCAACAACCATCCACATGTCAACCATATCACCCAGTGGCAACATCTCACTTTCAGCTGACTTACAGAACACACTACTCAACACTTCCAAACTCAACACCCAATGGCGACAGGGAGCAGTGATTAGAGAATTCAAAATGTGGGCCAGAGGAACAGGACTATGCTTGAAAGACATGCTGCTGGCCTCGGAATCCACCCTCTGCAACTTCACCTCATCCTTTGCAGGATGCCTAGCTGGAGGCACAGTACATTTGAAACTTGGTGTGCTCAAAGTGTGGCACACATGACATGGCTGTCCATGGTATGGCAGAGATTTACTTAGGAAGGTGCTTATGGGTGTCAAGAAACAGGCTCCTCCTTCTTCCATTCACCCTGAACGTCCTCTGGTCACCAAACAGATGATCAAAGACCTCAACAATGAAGTCTACAAGAATCCATCAGGTTTAGGTTACACAGTACTAATGGCAGCAAAGTTCACCTTCTTGGGGCAATTATGACACAGTGAGATCCTATTGTCTCACTCCAACCTTGACAACTACAACAGGAAATAACTGCCATGCATCCATCATGTCTCCAGAGTCCCAGACAACACAGATGCCATGCTACTCACTCTGCCATCTACGAAGACTTCAACACACTATCCATCTCAGCACAAGATGGACACCTGAATGCAAAGAAGACCTTCAAGAAACATGTAAAATACAATGATCTCTCATCTTCTGACCCAACCCTCTTCTAGCGTACCAAGACGAACGTTGACATATGAAGATTCTTACAAAATCTACATTCCTATGAGAGGTCAACAGAGTATGGTCTCAGAAAGGTCATCCCACTATCATGGGTCACTGCTTCCACATAGGCAGAACAACTTTCCTATTACAAGCAGGAGTAGACCCAGAGGTAGTAAAACACTGTGGAAGGTGGAAATCGAACGCATTCACAAGATACTGGAGGGTACTCCATTCACTGGCCTCCATCCACATTGATCACTTACATGCATGCAAACAACTCCACAAATGACTAATCCAAGAAAATAAATGACAACACTCTCATCATTGCTAGACCTGATGGCCATTCAGGTGAGTCTTGATTTCTTCCAACACGCTAGCTGGGTTTCTCATCATTCACCTCAAGGGGCTTGGAAACTTCTCCAGACACACTCAAAGGCAGGAAAAGTATCCTGTAACATCAGGATACTTTTCCACCACCCTTCAGCGTGTCAGTGCTATATGCTCATGTTGTTTATTATCTCAGATCATTGCATGCTCCAAGTGAATGAAAGTGTTATCAACCAAGGAAGGAAGGATGATGGATTTTTATACTAGGAGGTGAGACACACGATCACATGTCCTCTTGCCTCTCTCTCTCTCTCATCTTCAGCTCAGTATACTAGAAGTTTGTACTGGATATTTTTTCTTAGAATCATCAAAGAAACTTTTTCAAACCCTCCACCTTCCCCATCTAACCACCACACAAACTATTCATAACAATACAGTAGATACCTTCCATCAATTATACATCACTTTAAAATCAGACACATAAGTGTTTAACAACTGAGACAATAACTCAACATGATTCCATGTAGCAGTCTGGAGAATTCTGGGGCTTGGAAACTTCTCCAGACACACCCAAAGGCAGGAAAAGTATCCTGTAGCATCAGAATACTTTTCTGCCGCTCTTCAGCCCATCAGTGCTATATGCTCATGTTGTTTATTATCTCAGATTGTTGCATGCTCCAAGTGAACAAAACTATTTCTATAGGTCATTGGTTCAATCCTGTCCATAGGCTATTATTTTAAGTTTGGCTGAGGGCATAATTATAATGTGGGCTTGTAAGCTGAATTATAATGTAGATGAAATTTATTTGGACAGGTAATATTATAATTAAGCAAGGGCCTATGTAGGTACAGGAAACATTATAACACATTGAAACACCTGAACTGTAGTGAGGGGTATAAATGAATGAAATGAGATAGACTATAAGTCTATACACACTACACACACCCAAAAACACACACACACCACACCTAGGATGCAAGTTTGTAAGAGGGTTGGATCACAAACTCATATTGAACAAGTAGACTTAATATAATGAAGCACAATAGTACTCAGATTGTAGCCTTATAGACCAACAAGAGAATACAAAGTGAAGAAACCATACAACGAGCTCAATGTATACTTCAAGCACAAAGTATACTAATGACACAAAGACAACAGACAATGACCAGACAATACATTGTAATGACTGAAGGGTCTTACTAGACAGTAGCCCTCAAACAAAACAACTTAGAGACCAGATGATACTCTAATTGACTTCCTGCTTGAAGGCTGTCTTACCAGACGATAGCAGCACTTCAACAGTATACAAGTTACTTCAACTTTGCAAACAAACACTTCATGCTCAACACTTTGTTCACTCAACAATGACTTCGAGCTCAAAGTACTCAAATGCAACAAACACAAGACTTAAGATTTTGTATTAGAAGCACTTAGACTTATCACATGCAATGTGTAAAGCGTGAACTGTGGGGCTAGGAACTTACTTCCCACTCCATGTATTTGTTCTTTATATACAAGTACAAATGATAAGCAATCTGAAATGATATGTGAGCTACATAATGCAGTTGCGTCCGATGAGCACTACATAGCTCAATAAAGTAAATAGTGCCTGTTTCTAGGTCTTGTCCATATGGTATTCTAATATTTTACTCCACCATTGCACAGTCCCGTGGGATGTCTTTGTCCTGTGTTCCTGTACACACCAACACTTCCCTCGTTCTGTGTTTCAGCTTCCTACTCTTGGAAGGTCCTGGTAATCTATGCTATGGTCCTTATGGACATTGCACTTGAAGTACCAGGTCCTTCAATTAGATACCCATTAGATAGGTAACTAATTATCATTTCATCATCATGTGGGATGTCTAGATCCCAGTTACTGAACACTTGTTACAGTATTCAATTTCCTTCATCTTTCCTTTACAGGAACTCATTCAGATAGACTGTTACAGGTCTCGGAGACATCACACACGATGTCCTTGGTGCATTACACTGCTTATTTGAACATGTTGTAATGGTCCATACACTTCCTGTGGGAGGTATTCATCATTTCTACACTCTGTACATGTACTGTAAACATTGTGCTCAAAGTCCTCAAAGTCATTACAATCCACTAAGTATATGTATTGGACCCTTATTAGATGCCACAATAGACATTGCTTGGGATGTATTTGTAGTGAGAAAGCCTACTAAGAAGGTCCCTCTGAACTGTTCTATAGTTTCTTCCCTTAGTATTGATGAATTTGCTTCATTAGACATCGAGCTCAAAGTACTAATCTCAGTATATTGAGCCATTGAGTACTACTTGTACACTTTGTAAGTGACAGAGCCTGGAACAAGTGACCTGTGGGTACACCTGTACTCGAACTTGCAGGTATTTCAAGCTAGAAATATCACACCCACATCTGTTGAAACCCGTGGGAAATGGGTACTCGAAACCTGTGGGTGATACAACAGGTACCTGCGAGTACTCAGAGGTACTTGCAGGTTTGGGTACGGATACAGGTACTTGTGGGTATTGGTATATTTAGCACAAATTTTCACAGTATAACATTCCAATGATATACAGACTGTATATTGCACTTCGAAATCCTCTCAACAAGTACTCTAATACCAAATGTTGAAATCTCCATTGCCTATATCTGTCCCATCTAAACTAACGTCCTGTGTTGTCTGCACTATCAAGTGGTGCCAAAGAAGATTTTGATGATGCATATGGCACTGCCTAGCATTTTGGCTGAAGTGGATGGTGGTGGTATTGTCAGTTACGAAGCTTTCTAGCCCAGGTGTATCACACATGGCAAACAGCAATTGAGCAAGTAAACGGAGGTTGTCAAGCCATAGAAAAAAGGGATTTGCAACTTGAAGAACAAGCATTGAACACAACTGAAGAGCAAGGGATATGAGCAACCTAATATCACAACAAAAAAGGACATTACCATGATGGTCAGTTTTGACGGGGTTGTTTTTTTGGACTGTACCTGTGCCTCTTATATACTATATCTGAATAACAATATGTTGTCAGGTTAGTGGCATGCAAATGGCTGAAGATCCATGAAACTTAGGCAAGTGGGCTCCCAAAAAAGGTAGAACAATATATTGAATGCAACTCTGAGACACTGTACAATAG
>RCHF01000427.1:0-50709 GCA_003987895.1 Neonothopanus nambi | reverse complement strand
GGCCTTACGAGGTCGTACACGGGCTGCCCATAACGCTCTTCTCAAAATTCATAGGAATTTGGCCTTGCGAGGTTGTACACAAGCTGCCCACAACGCTCTTCCATTTCGGCCTCATTCCAATCTTTTCTTCTGTTGCTCTTCTTCCTTTGAGTCTTGTCGAATTACTGGAACAACCAGGACTCGGAATCTAGCATCCTTCAAAAAGAGATACTCTTTTGTACTTGCCTTTCAACGTTTGATGCAATCTCTTGCGGCTCATGCAAGACTCTCCTCATTCTTCTGCTACGCGTAGCCGCGAATGTAGTCACGTCTCAAAGCCCCATTATTCTATGACTTCCATCGACTCGACCTACATCTTAGATCTTCTACGTGACAATGTTATACCCAGTGGACCACAGATCCCCCAACTCTCTCGCTATATAGACGATCAGGCAGAGGAAATCCGTCGCATCGATACCGAAATTGCACGGCTTCGTGATATGATCTCTAAGCTTGAGGAGGATCGCGAGCGTTTTCAGAGATATCATGGCCGAGCGCAAGGGCTCCTTGCTCCTGTCCGCAAGCTACCCATAGAGATACTTGGAGAAATTTTCTCGTTATCAACATCTGAATGGATTCCCGGCCTCCATGACGGGTTTCGCTATGCATTTCCACAGTCCCAAGCTCCGATGTGTATCTCGCATGTGTGTCATCACTGGAGGGAAGTCACGAAATCAACGCCGCAAATGTGGGTCGGTTTGAAGTGGTCTATAGATCTCGATGTCGAGGAAGACGCATTGGTCTCCTACACTAGATTGATTTCGCATTACCTCCAAATGTCTCAACCTCTCCCCCTGAGTATTGAAGTCAGTCGCTTGGATGACCTTGATGACTCTTCAAGGTCTCCACAGTTGGAGGCCTTTCGAGGTTTGTTGCTTCATTCCCACAGATGGCTCTCTGCGACAATGGAGTTTGGTGTCAAGTTCAGGAAACTGATGCATGAAGAGTTGCGATCCCTCTACCACCGTCACGTAAATGGAAATTTTCCTAATCTGCAGACACTTTCATTACATTTCCCCCCTGAGGATATCGATGATGAAGAAACGGACTCAATTACAGATCCGTTCCAAATTGCTCCCAACCTTACTTCTTTGACAGTTGGGTGTGGGGAAGTTTCAAGATATTTTATACTTCCTTACTCCCAGCTCAAGTCATTGGCATTATCTTCTTCAACCCTTGATATTTTATGTCGATGTGCTAATGTCGAGGAGCTCAGGATATCTTTCAATTCTTTTGACACGACTTTCATGGCGCCAGCTTCACTACCTACTTACCCTACACTCTCAAAATTGGATCTCCGTTGTCATTTCTCATCGGCTGGATCCTCCTGGGCATTCCGCACTTTGACTTTACCTTCCTTGGTGGATCTACGCATCTATCATCATGCAATGATATGGCCTTTGAGAGACTTCCGATCTCTGATTTCGCGATCAGGATGTGCTCTGCAGACGCTGTATCTATCTGATTTCACCGCCATGACAAGAAGTCAGCTTGATGAACTCTTTCGTTTAGTTCCTACACTCCGAGACGTCAAATTTGGATCTGATGAAGCGTTCGGCCTAGAACAGCACATGTTCAGCTATTGGAGAGATCCCTGTATCACGCTACTGGATTTACTTACGGTCGACTCGGAGGACGTTCTCTTGCCCAGCTTGTCGCATTTCGAGCTTCATCTGCCAGTTCACTCCACTTACAAAGTGCAAGACAAGTTTGCTGTCATGGTTAAGTCAAGACAGCCGCCTTCAATCCCCGGTGTATCTCATCTTACAGTTTCCTTATTGCAATTGTCAAAAAAGTAGCACTCCTGGCCAGCTCCTGGCACTAGCCCTAGTGTCATTGATTGGCGGCGGAGGTAGCAGTGTTTATGATAACCAATCCTGTCTGGCAGTGCCTAGTTCTTGTTGCAGTTTTGAGATACTCACTATGTACGACTTACTGTGTGTTCTTCTGTTCAATCAACTTGAAGTTCAACACTTCCAACTCAAGATCTGATGATTGAGCAATTCGACAATCAAAAAAAATTTCTACATATTAGATTTGTGTTGAATATATGAAACTCGAGCTGTTGGCCGTTTCTGGTTTGAATCTGATTTGCTTGATACCCCACATTTTCTGGTTCAACTCTGCTGGATGGGTGTGAATTTTGAAATGTTTACATTATATCATTATTTCCCGAAAGCTCTGTTAGTAAGACTCTTTCTGCTCTCGTCAACATGATTGCAGTACAGTCTCCTGCTCAAGTTCCTGACCCTCTTTCAGTTCCTTCAAATGCTCCAGAGCACTGTCCTGTGCGTAGGCCACCACTGAAGTACGATGTGTTCTAATAGTCTTGACATAGGGTACTGAATCGGAACTAGCAGGCAAGTCGGCTGCCTGCGTCGGATGTGCCAATCAGGAGATATGTGCTTCCAATACGCCAAAGGGACCAGATCCTTCACTTCCATTCATCAAGCAGCGTATGGTGAATGTCAAGCGGAAAATCTTGGTCTTATCTGGTAAAGGAGGTGTGGGCAAGTCGACTTTTACAGCTCAGCTTGGATGGGCTTTTGCGTCTGATGAATCGACGCAAGTGAGTAATTCCTCATGTCACTTCTCTTGGATATTGAATCGTTTGTCAGACCGGAGTCATGGATGTTGATATCTGTGGTCCTTCCATTCCCACTATACTCGGAATAGCCTCTGAGCAGGTCCATTCCTCTTCATCTGGCTGGTCCCCTGTCTATGTGCAAGACAATCTCGGCGTCATGTCCGTTGGTTTCATGCTACCCTCCTCCCGTGATGCAGTAATGTGGAGAGGTCCAAAGAAAAACGGCCTTATATCCCAGTTCCTGAAAGACGTCGACTGGGGCGAATTGGATTACCTGATTGTTGACACCCCTCCCGGAACCTCCGACGAACACCTGAGTATTGTTCAATTCCTTAAGGAGAGCGGTATCGACGGCGCGGTTCTCATCACCACGCCACAGGAAGTTGCGTTGCAGGATGTACATCGGGAGATAGATTTTTGCAAGAAAGTGGGTATTCGGATATTGGGGATTGTGGAGAACATGTCTGGGTTTGTGTGTCCATCGTGTAAACACGAATCACAGATTTTTAAGCCGAGTACGGGAGGTGCGAAGAGGCTGGCAGAGGAGACAGGAATCGAGTTGCTTGGTGCTGTTCCTTTGGATCCAAGGATAGGAAAGAGTGCGGACTATGGTGTCAGCTTCTTGGATGAGTATCCTGACAGCCCTGCCACTACTGCCTACCTAGACATCATAGATCGTAAGCCCTCTGTTCTCGCTTCCATTACTATTGACTGATGTCGTATTATCAGGCATTAAAGAGACACTTGGCGATGATTAAGGGTCATTTACATTTGTTCACTCTGTACTCCAGTTTCATCCTTGTATCCATTATTAACTTCCTACGTACACACATTGGTTATTATTTTGTAATCCATAGCAGCTTGTATGTCTAATCACTGGGGTTTTCGTATTGATCATGAACGTCGTCAAAATTGCTCAGTATCGAGCTACACTAAGTATCGTGTTAATTTTTGTGAGATGAAGGTGAAGTTCCAGGGGCGCTCTATGATTAGTCTAATTGAGTAATCGGAGGAAGCAAAAGTACGAGCAATTGTGTACCTGTGAACCTGTCTGCGACCTTGGAGGTGCTGAACGACTTCCAGACTCCGGCTACGGGATTCAAAAACGTCAACGAAAGGAGATTACTTAGCAAATACCAGACAAACCTCTTGACCGCCAACAAAGAACTTCCCTTCCTTCCTTTCCCTCTTCGGCTTCTCATCTGACCCGATAAAATCTTCCTCTGCCGCTTCATCAATCCCTTGAAAGTCCCTAGGCATCTCCGAAGGAGGCGCATCAGCTTCAGTTACAGTCTGTCGCTCCACAATATACTTCCCAATCGGGGCGATATCAGCTAATCCGCCAGCCAGACCTTCTGCACTTTCGTAGATGGATACCGTAGAGAGCGTTCGCAAAAGCCTGCGAGGTACTTCGCCGCCCGCTGTAGATCCTGTACGTGAGCGAGCGGGTACAACATAGCCTTCTCCGCGCGATGGGAATGCAACGCCACCGCTTCCTTGAGCCATGCTTTCACTGTATGAGGCGAAGTGCTGGGAGGAACTGGACGGAAAGGGCGTGTGGAAGCTCGAACCTTGTCTTGTAGGTTGTAAGATACTCGACCGTCTTGCATATGTTACCACAGGATCTGTAGGAGTGACGGGTGCAGAACGACGCTGGTCTGATGAAGGTACAGGGGGAATGAGATTACCCTCTAACTTCGTAGTCGGCTCCTCTATTTCGGCAGGCTCTTCAGTAATGGTTGGCTGAATTCCCTCTGGAGCAGCCTCCTCCACGATAACTTCGGCAGTCTCGGATGGTCGCTCGCGATGAGTACTCGGGCTATGCGCGTGTATCTCTTCAGATCCACGACTTCCACTGACTCGCCTTATCGGCATTCCGGAGAGATCATTCACGCCGCGCACTTCCTTCCGGTAATCTTGTATCTCGTGCCATAAAGCCTCTCGGTATTCGTCCAGAGTCTCAAGCTCTTCGATTTGCCGCCACTTGTCGAATTTCTGGGGGCATTCCGGTTCGTCCAGTATGTCGTGGTATGCTGATAAGTAAGGGTGTTCAAGCGCCTTGACTACCGTTTCTCGACAATCAGGGTCGAATTCCAACATTTTCTTTAGAAGGTCAAGGGCTACAAGTCTCGAATCAGGATACGGAGCGACAAGAAAGTTGTCAAGCATTCATGCCTTGTGTGTCGGCATGAGGTATGATCTTTTTTAATGGCACAGTCTTCTTGACCGGAAGAGACCGCACGTAGGCCTGGGCCTGCTTTGGGAATGAGATAAGCCCTGATCAAGAAACACGCATTACCTTCTCACTGCCAATCTTTTTTATGACAGCATCTTCAGGAGTACCTTTCAGAATGAGAATTGTCAGTGCGCGTAGTCCATGACATAGGTAGGATTTACCAAGGACGTTGAGAATCTTGTTGAGTTGATCAACTGTCAAGAAGACAGGTCAAGTTGATGAATATTCTGAGAAGAGAGGTTAAGCATCGCTGACCATAACTGAGCATCGAAAGAGGTCAGGTGAATATTGCTGAGACAGCTGTCGCGCTCACTCCTTTCCCTTAAACAACGGCTTTCCTGTCAACAACTCCGCGAATATGCATCCTATTGACCATACATCAACTGGAAATAACACTATCAGCTTATGTCCGTTAAATGGAAGCCGGAATAGCACATACTCGCGGTGTTATACCGTCTGTAGAGCGATCAGTAAAGATGTGATAATAGAACGTTCATTTAGTACAGACCTGAATGCGAGCATAATCTCAGGCGCTCGATACCACCGTGTCGCAACATATTCTGTTAAATGAGTGGCGTTCTCGTCCGGCGTTGAGTCAAATCCTCTGCTTAAGCCGAAGTCGCATATTTTTAGTTCACAATCTGCATTTACAAGCAGATTACCCGGTTTTAGGTCCCTGTGTATCACAGAAGCGGAGTGTACGTATTTCATGCCTAGAACTGATCGTCAGATACGAGGTGTCAAGTCATGTTTGGATTCGCACTAGCCCCGGAGAATCTGGTAAAGGAAGTATTGAACGTGTTCGTTGGTCAAGTGTTGGCCAGACTTGATGATTTGATGTAGATCGGCTGTGCGTATAGACTTTGAGTTATAAGGGGCGCCTGCATTGCCACGAAGATTCTTACCTTCCATGGGCTATTGAGAAGCGGGAAACGTGTCAGGATATGATTCTCTCGTACAGCCCAGAGGCAGCACGCAACTGACCTCCATGAAGATGTAGCTGAAAGGGGTCTCAGTGAGCTTGATTGCACAACACCAGTTCAGAGATCGTACATTTCGTCAAAGTCGCGAGATATCGCGTCGACATCGATGAGGCCCGTAATGTTTTCGTGGCTTCCAAAATGTCTGAGAAGGGTGATTTCCCTTAGTGCTCGTTTAGCAAGCTGGACTTTCTCAAAGACCCGCGTAACCAGCTTGATAGCGACAGTCTCCCCAGAAATTTCGTCTGCTGCAGAACTACGAGAAAAGGATTGGATAGTTTCAGGAAGATAGTAGGTACAGAGAGGTGTGCAACTCACATGACAACACCGTATGCTCCAGAGCCCATTTCTCGTATGAGTTTCCATCGTTTTTCTACATGAAACACCTTCCCAAAAGACGATTGGAGAGCATGATATCCTCTAAGAATGCACTCATGTAAATTAGGTAGATGGCTGATCAAAGACAAGAACGCGTACCTTCGCTTCAGGCTGTCCTCTGAGAATGGATTCGACGGTCTCCGCACCCTCGATCTACCTCGGTCCACATTCCATGATCCCGGTGACGGTTGGGTGGAAGACGTGTTATTATCGTTGCCTTTGGAATTTCCTCGAGTGGCGCGACGGTCACTAGAATCGCTTCGTTTGGTTGATCCTCCCTGTCTGTCGGACATGAGGTCGACAAAGATAGAGGCAACGATCTAGAAAGAAACAACTTGAAAGTAGAAGGGAACCAGTGTTAGGGTGTGAGTCTACAGCAGTTGTACTGCCTTTTGCCTATAAGGGATGATAGAAATGAGTAGTGGAAGAGAGAAAGAGAGATGAGTTGGATCGTATAAGTACTCGATTATGATAGTCAGTTGGGGGGGAAATCAATTTCCAATATCTTCACACAATTTTGCTTCCGACCTCCGGGACTACTCGATTGTCGAGATCTCCGAAGTCAGTTCCCGAGATCCATAACTTGGATCCATATCAATGTATCATTTCATGCAGACTCAGTACTATGATATATAATTTACAGGAAAGCGAACGTATAATTTACTATGAAGTAGGTGCATCTACAGCTGAAGGTTCCGGAGTTTGCGGCGTTGTCGCCGTACTTTCATCTGCAAAGATGTCTAGGAACCCCGAGACCCTGGCCTTATTAGGCGCCTTTTTCGTCACATACTCCCTCAGTCCGGCTTTTAAACTTGGCTGCTTGTCCACCAACTCCCGAAGTTGGTCTTTCGGAAGTTGTAGGAGAGCCCCAAAGCTAGCAGGGGCGATGACCTTGGCACAGCGAATGAATCCCTCCCACAAAGGTGGATTTGTCCAGATCTTCTTCATAATCAACCTAGAGAGGAGCGTGGTAGAGACAAACCCGACGAGGGATTTGTACGTAGTCACAGCTTGTATGACCTAAGAGTATGAATCAGACCCTTGTTCACTTGGTAACCACAGGAATACAGCTTACAGTACGGAGGAAGAGGACGGGAAGTACCGGCTCATCCATGATCTGCTGCATCACTACAGCAAGGATTTCTGACCGGAAAACGTCAGTCATGGAGAAGCATATCCCGATAGCTGGTGACACGACTGTCAGAAATTCTTCTACAGATTTGGATACGAACAATCCTACCTTCGATTGCACTCTTAAGACCGATCTCCTTCTCCGAGTCGTGTAACAAAACCATAAGCTCTGCAGGGGTGAGTAGCTCACTTTGACGGACCCGAGGTAGATTCGATGTTACAGTGCCGAATGTTTGCGGGGGCGTCGTCACCACCGAGCTGAAGACCGAGCGGACCAGGTTCTTGGGCTCAGGTTGACCATTGAGAATTGATACAATGCGGGGTAAGTGTCGCATAATGTCCGACTGGGAGCCCCATTATATCAAAAGAAGCTCGACACAATCAAAAGAAAAATTAAATACCTTGTCCATCTCGGCAATAATAGGAATGAGAAAGCGAGCGTCAAGATCGCGCTCGTTGATCAGAGCCTTGACTAGGGCTACCAACTGCGGACTGGGCCGCCCATGCTCCGTGAATATGGTTAGGACACGTAACGCGAGAGATTCTGCACCCGGAGGACATGTCCTCAGCAAAGTGAGAAGTTTACCATGACTCGACCCCAGAGACCGTATGAGGGCAGTAATGAGTTCTTGTATGGCTTCTTGGACTGTGACGTCCATTTGTCCATATGCAGCAAACAGTCTGGAGATGCCGTTAAAATAATTCTAAAAAGACTGAAAGGAACTTACTCGTCCAGAAACTCGGGCTCCTTGACGGATAGGGCGAACAGAAGCTCGACATGCTGCAGAACATGACTCCTTTCAGCGGGTAGTTCGATTCGCTCAGGTAGATAAGGGGTTTGTATAAGATCTTCAGGAGGCAACTGCCCGTCCTCCATGTTTTCGTCTTGGCCTTCCTCAGTCTCAGCAGCTACAGATAATTCGCTCGCTTTTGGACCGCTTACACCGTCAACTTGCATTTGATCAGACTCGCCATCTATGCCTGTCGCAGCATTTGCCAAAGACGGTGACTCGGATGGTGTTTGAACCGGTACGCGTTGAAGTTTCCGCAGTATCTGTAGCGCAAACTCTCGGATCATGCTGTCCATAGGCTGGCTATTGGGTACCCAAAGTTTTACTGTGTTGATGGCTGCACCACGAATCTTCTTGTCTGGATGTGTAGTGAGCTCCAGAAGGACATTCAGTGCCTCTGCTCGCATTGAAGGCCGCTGGATGACAAATCCTCTGAGTGTCGAGAAACCGACCTGCATTTTATCAGGGCTAACAAAATGGTAAGTATGAGGATACCAGTGACATACGTTAGGCCTACCTATCCGCGTCCACACATAATTCACGGAGAAGTGCTAGCACATCCGGAGGTACAGTTGGAAGATCAAGTAAGAACCGAGAGAAGGTTCGGTCCTTCCCATCGAGATGAGTCTGGTACATTGCAACGATTTGGCCTAGCCATGTATCATAATTGGGACGCTAGATTAATTTGACTTCATCAGTGACAAGTTAGCAGAGAATAACAAAACGAATTCAACTAACCCAATTCTGGTCCTGCTCAAGTCGTATCTGATCATTGTACCATTCTTCGTTCATCCAGGTCGTCGCCAGCCGTACTCTACGCGGTTCGTCGATCAGAGAATTCGAAGATGTGCATAGCAAGAACGTACCTCGAAGGGAAGTCTGACATGATGTAATCACATAGAGTTCGCCTTAATCTGTCTTGTCTTTCATAATAATCCAACAATGCTACTTCCTTGTCACCATCCCTCTTATCCTCGTCCATATTCTCCTCCCCTCCAGTCAGATCCGGCGGAGGCTCAGCTACCCTTGTGATCATTCTCACTATCAATAACATCCACATGTCCATTGGCCCCCCTATCGTGGCTTCAGGACTTGGACCTGAAGTATGTGACCGCAGCTCCATTGCATCGCTGTATATTCGTGTTATAGAATTTGATATCAGCGCAATACGGTCCTCGGTTGTGGCAAGTTCTTTTGGAGGGGGAAGTTTGAAATCGGAGAGAGATAGATTGATTAAGAGGTCGGGGGAAGATTCGGGTACAGTAGACGGTTCTAGTGAGGGTTCGGGAGCAGGGAGAGAGCCGGAAAGCTAAAGAACAAAGCGTCAGTATTAATACAAGTACTTCCAAATAGATTCGAACCTCTTCATTCAGTCGATCAGGTTCATATTCAAGCTCGTCCTGGTCAATATCCATTTGCAAAGGATCGACAGGTTCCTCCTTGACTTTAGGAGCAGAGGGCGGTACTGAAGACGCGGAAGCAACCGGTTGCGGAGTTGTTACTCTCTCGGCCTCAACCTCTCTCTGGCTTGCACTAGATGCAGCTACAGCCTCTGCTACCGATGCAGCTGAGGCAGGGGCGGAGGATTGAACACCGCTGAGCCCCCGACTCTGCCTGTAAGACTGAACTAAACCGATCAGCTCAGATTCACTAAAGACTTCGAGATTGGCGACAATGAGATCCGTTATGAGCGTGGCGGGGAGTGTGGTAAAGTCGAAGGAGGATAATAAGGAGGCTGTTGCTGTATTTGCAGCCACTGGGGGAGTCGGGGTAGTGGTCGCAGCATCAGATTCGAGTTTCACTCTCTTGACATCGGCACGATCTGCTTCACTCGTTGGTCTCTTTTTTGCATCAGTGATACCGGTGGCGGCTGCTGCTTTTCGTTTCTTCTCTTCGGCAGCAGCTTCCTCCATCCGTCTCGCTTGCTTCGTCAGTGTCTCGTTGATCTGTGGGACATATTGGCTGGCATTAGGAATACTAAAAGTGAAAGTAGGCTGTTAGAACACAATTTGAAATTGCTTTTTGGTCGGTAATATCATACCGGGATATGTGTATAAGAAGGATGCGAACAGCCTTCTCCACGCTCCTGATGCTCGACGCGGGGAGACCAGACAATGCACTTGGTGTCCATTGCTTGAGTGCAGTAACAACAAGTGCAATCATGTTGGGCCGTTGTTTGACCAAAGTCGCCCAACTATACAGCAGCGCTGATAGAATATCGACGCTCCTAAGAATGAAGACATGAAATCAGCTGGAACTACATCAAACCAAACCGACTGACTGGCTGGAGTATAGAATTTCAATGACCATTTTGAGTAGCATTTGCCCTTCGGCCTCCAATTGCGCGACTGGTATGAATGGATGATTTGCGGGACAGAAAGAGAGATTGGGGTCATTTTTGTTTTGGAGCTGCCAGTAACACGATATCAGAAGTATGTATGAAGTTAAGGGACGTTTATTACCCTAGGATCGGAGACTCCCTGTAGTGTTTGCACGAGAATCACTCTCTGCATGAACTTCAGCGCGGAAAGCCTAATTCCGACATTGACTGTACTGGATCCAACGAGGGCAAGAATTCGCGCCTTGCATGACGAAAGAGTATTCCAGTTTGAAGGATTTGTTCGATTGTTACACCTATAATAATAATGGGACATGCTCAAATAACCGGAAGACAGAATGCACATACAATGAACGGAACAGAAGGGGATACACAGCGGTCAAACATTGTATTGCGACCTTGACAGTGGCAGGGTTAGGATCTTCGAGTAATTGAGAGAGGGTTTCCAAAGTCTGAGCCGATACTATCAAAACACGATGGTTACATTTCTACTTGCAGAAGTAATAGATAGTGAACGAACACTGAGTTTTCACTTCCAAGCTCAGAGAAGAGCGACATATGCCGAAGTGAATGAGGTCAACGACCCACGACTTCAGGAGTGAGTCGCCTGCATTTACGACACTGCCGATGAGATTTGGAACAAGGACACGAATGGGAGCTGGTTGAGCTTCGAGTGACTCGCGTAATGTAGTAAGAATATCTGCTTGTTCCTTAGTATTGGCACCCGCAGTGAGTGCAGCCTGGAGAAGTTGAAGAGGGTCGGTTGTTGGATTGCTAGCCATTAGTTAGTCCTCCGCAACCCTAGACCGAACCACCTTCAACGTCGCAGCAAACGACAACTTCAAGTGGAGGCTTGGCGGAGTTTCAATTCCTACTTGTCCTCCTCAACCAATATGGTACGTCGTCCGTGTGCTCTCTTGCAATTCAAGGCTAATCTTTCTTTTAGTCTGTTCAGCAATCACAAGGTATTCAAACTCTTCTGGAGGCCGAGAAGGAGGCTGCCAAGATTGTGCAGCAGGCTCGTCAATGTTCGTTCAACTAGTCTCTTCAGGGGCTGCTACTCATTCACTGCAGATCGCGTTCAGAAACTGAAGGATGCCCGCTCTGAAGCTACTAAGGAGATAGAAGAATACAAGAAATCGAAGGAAGCAGAGTTCAAAGCGTTTGAGGCGTCGGTGCGTTATCTGGTTTCATTCATCTAACCGCAGATGTTCATGTGTCTGTTAGCATGCCGGTACAACTTCCAATGCCCAAGCTGCTATAGATAAGGATACAGAGCTAAAGCTAGAGGCAATCACCAGCTCATATACCAAAAGCAAGGACGCTGTCGTCAAGAAACTGCTGGACAGAGTCGTTCTCGTTAAGCCTGAACTACACAGGAATCTCAAGAAAGTTCAGTCTTGAGGTACACCAGAATTTCGACAGCAGCGCTGGGACATATATAATTTGTTGTATCTCACTGCACCTTAATTCATGGCATCTTACGGACCCGTCCCTTTCGCCTTCAATAATGACCTGTAATGATTTCCTCATTCAATGATACCTCTTGACCTAATCTTCGACGTCATTCGTTCATTTTTGGAGTTCAAGTCACTTCACTCATGTTTATTCAATTTGAGCAGCGAAAACAGTGCGGCGTAGCCTCTCTGTACTCAAATCACGTTCGTACGTCTCACTACTCGTGTACACCCTACCATATCTGAACTTAGTTTTCGGACTTCTCTTAGGCTCGAGGAGATACCTGTGCCCTGGTTCTTCATTCATCTACTCTTTATACCTCCATCGATGTGGAATGTGCCAATTCGTCACAGCCCTCCGAACTAGGAATGTTGTACATCGTGGCTCCTCCCGTGAAGTACAAGTGGTGAGATTTCAGTCGAGCGATTGCTGCTGATTCAATATTTATATACTTTCGACTCGATATGAATTTTCTTGCCTCGCGCCTTCGAATAACATCAGTGACGGCTTATGACATGAGCCACCTGCCAGCATATGCGTTGTCAGCGAAGTGTATTTGCTCCCGGCATACGTGCCTCGCTACTTGATCTTCAGTTAAAGGAACTTCCGTTCCATCTGACCTGGCACAGCTGGATTCAAATTTGTTGATGCGCTCCAATTTTCCGGTATCTGCTTTCTCTCCTCTTATAATGATCTATGTACAGAAAGAAATCGCTAGAGAAATAAAGTTGAGTTATGTGCGCTATTCTGAGTTACTGGCGAAGCTGACTCTTGTTCACTATAAATATAAAAAGGTATTTTAGTTTAAAACGAAAACCAATCATCAAACCTACCAATTCTCTTTTCGGTACCGTGGCCACTATTGAATCTATTTCTTGTGCTTCGACATGCTCTGAAGTTCGAAGCACTCTGTGAATAGGCAATAAACAAATACCGAGCGTTGAATTCGATTTGTCTCCCTTCACTAAATCCTGGCTAAACACCGGACCACTACGAAATTCTATTGGCGCACTGTTCCACTCGTCGTGTGTTTCACTGATTCGAAGAACAGTTTCCAACACAGCGCACAGCACGATAAGGGTCATTAAGATTCGCGTCCTGCATTTGTCAGGCGGAAATTCACCGAAATCATTGCGACCACTACCCGGTTAGTCGTTTAGTCATGCTAGGGAGTCCGCTCCTCCGTGGTCAGCTGAAAGCTCGCTTTATTTGGACGAGTAAGTAGGTACTCATGAGAGAGAAGCAGAGAAGTATAAAATCTCGCATTCCTGAATCATAAAACGCAGGAATTTAGAGGCAAAGTATGTTGAAACTTCTTACTCTTGCTGGTCTCGCCGTGAGCGCCTGGGCTCATGGTGTCATCACTTCTCCGACGCCACGACAAGTAGGTCCTGCCGCGCAAGCTGCTTGCGGGACTGGTGCATACGACGAGCTTGCTCTAGGTAAGCCATTTCCTCTAGCTGCTAGTGATCTTTGTAGTTGACCGTACCGTCAGACAGCACTGCTCCGGTGGGACACTGCCTTGCCTGTCTCATTTCTACATTGCTGATCAGTGGTTGCGTGTAGGTCGAGTATGCCCTCAGAGTCGCCGATGCGGGCTACAACGCTACCGCTTGTGACCTCTTCCTGTGCCGAGGATTACAGGTTCGCATCTCGAATCAGTATTTCACGACTTAAAACTAACACTTGAATGATGTTTCAGCTGGCAGACAACCTCGAAAACGTTGAAACTTACGCTCCAGGCACGGTGGTCCCTATCCAAGTTGACATCAAAGTTAGACACACCGGTTATGCTGTTCGATTCTTTCTTCAACTCACACAATCACGGCGGTCTGATAAATTGCTTGCTGTAGAACGTCTCTGTGGTACTTGAAACTTTCTGCTTCGGTATTATATGAACCGACCACTTTGTCTTTGATGCTGCTCTTTAGATTGATCTGAACGCCAAAACGCCCATCGCTCGTCTGTTCACTTGGCCGGTCTACGCCAACAACTCCATCACTCAAGCTGAAGCTCCAGCTAACGAAAGTGAGTATCATGCATTCTGCCCAGTATGGATGCCTGATTCTAGTTCTCGTGTCATAGCAATGTTCAACGTCACCATTCCGGATCTCGGTGACCAGTGCAGCAATGTTGGTGACTGCGCTATTCAGTAAGTTGTCCAATGCGATGCAAAACTAAAGTAACGTGCATTCATAAATGATGTAAAGGTGGTGGTGGTTCGGCACTCAGGTCAACCAGACCTACGAAAGCTGTGTCGACTTTACCCAGTAATCTTGTAGCTGGATCTCATTCTTTTGCTGGTGTAGAACAAATTCGAGGGTAATCGAGTAGAACCCAAAATTGTGATACTTTTTATGTACGACAATTCAAACCGTGTGATTTGTATGTGGGTATTTGTAATAATAAGTATAAGAAATGAATTAGACTTCACTGCATACCCTATCAAGCTGCTATGCCCAGCTTTGACATTCAATCGTGAGAACGACATTCAGCTAATAAGACCATATGCCAATTCCAAGTCTGACAGAGTCACCCACAGAAACTGATACTCTCTTTCATTTATTTGGATCAAAAATGATGTCGGTGCCCATGCTCGAATTCCTCCTGGACAAGTGCTTTCAGCACTGCAACGCAAGTACTGCGAGGTGGCATAAATCGGATTCAATTCCCACATCTGAACGAAGAAAAGCGAGAAATGAGTAAATGATATAGTGAGAAGGAAGGTCTCAGCCGAGCGCACAAATAGGGTACATACTGACTAGGAGCTTTGAGTGAACGGTGGGTTCACCAGCGATTGATGACTAAGCCAATCTCCTCTTGCTTTCGAATCCTCACCCCTTTCCTCTCAGCCTCAGTCACAAGACCCTCTCCAACTACCACCAGTGTCATTGCTACTGGATGTCCGACTCGAAGGACAATTACGAACCCCAGGATCTCCCGGCTATCGATAGCTGTGAGCTAAAAAACGCTGAATCCAAGGTTAAAAGCGCCTACGAACTAGTTTCTACTGCAGAAGCTGCAGCAAGAGATCTCGAGCAAGATGACCAACTCGTGAATGCTCGAGTGGTTGGCTATCTTCTAATCAGTTTCTACCAGCACAAGGATATTCTTGGCGATATAGCTTCTACACAACTGGCTACGCAAATCTCTTCTGGGCGAATCGAATTCGCAAGCGACCGAATTTACGACGTCAGCGACCAGTCTGTCAATCAACGTATCTACTTACTTGGCCAATACTACCGTGACCGTTTGCTCCGTACATGTATGTATTCCATCTGGTTCCTACTTCGAGTACCCCATGAATTATTCCTAGTCCGAACACCCGAGGGACCCATTTCACCGCCTTCATCTCACCCATCACGCCCATCTTTTGATAGCGAAGAGGACCAGATTTTTGACAGCTTAGAAGCATCAGGTTCCGAACACAGGGTTGCTAAGAAGAGAGTGTGTGTTTTACTTTGTTCAATCGCTGGCAAATCCTCATTCGTTTTGTTTACATAGGCCTTGACCCGCGACAGTTTTCGTTGCATGCTCAGTGGATCGATTGACTACCCCTCCAGCAAAAAGAGCAAAGAGCTCCAAAGAATCGGGAGGAAGTCAGGTTTGGGACAAACACAGTGCTGTTATATTTTCAATGAATCTACAATGCAAGGTGTTGATCAACAAGATGTAGACAAAGAGGACAAGGTGCGTGCCATTATACGCCAACTCCACATCCTCTATGATAACACCTGAGATAGACTCGGTATGCGGCCTCTGCTCTGGCTATTCTGAAGACTTTCGGTCTTGCGCACATTGTGGGGAGCTTTCTGACTTCCGGAGGGGTCCACGATCTTCGTAATATTCTTACCTTGTCTGTACAATCGCACACGGACTTCGACAATCTCAATCTCTGGCTTGAGCCCACGCGTACTGCCAACGAGGTATGGCCAATTGCTTGTCCCTCTGGACTTTTGTTGACTATGATCTACAGTACAAAGTATCTTTCAGCAAACCCGGTTTCGCTGTTGCACATCGCAATGTTCCTCCTATAGTGAAATTCAAGGTCAACCCGAAGGTTCCCATGGATGAACTTGACAAGGTCCCACTTCCAGACAGTGGGCTCCTTGCCCTCCATGCCACATGCGCCAAAGTAGCGCATATGTCCGGAGCTGCGGAATATTTTGATCGTCAGGATTCTGATATTGACGATAGCACAGTCCTTGCAGCAGATGGTTCCTCCGCCGCTTTGCTTGATTATGCGCTTCGAAGATTTGCATAGGTCTAGAGTATAAAGCCACACCCACTATTGAATATCCATTGACAACGCCATCATCCGCGCCGAGCTTCAGAGCACCAAACCCTTCAAACTCCGTCGTTCTTGGCTCAGCGAACAGAAGTGTATTCATCCACGCATCTCTTTTCGACTCAAAAGATTCTGCTCTAATCACCTTTTCAGCTTCAATCCAGAAGATTGGTGTTCCCCCTCCGGCGAAAGAAGTGACGTACAGGTCCCCCGCTTGGAATCCATCTTCATTGTAGGCTCTCAACGTTTCAACCCTTACATCCGCGTCGTCGTCTACTGGATCTTTGTCCTCCCTAGCTGTCCCAGTGGGCTCGTCGTCAAGCTCATTCAACGTCCCCGCCAGCACCTCTACCGGTCTCGATCGATGGAATTTTGACTCGGTGGTACATACCTTTCAGCTTTATCGTTGTAGGGCTTATCCAACGATAAAGTTCTCAAATAAATGCTTGTGCGCATAGTTCGAGAGATTATCTCTTCGTTTCCGCTTGAGTTCTGTAAAAACCCTGTTGCACATTGGAACATATGGTTTAGTCACTAAGTATGCTTTTTGAGCACCACGCATACCCTGTCAAGCTGCTATGCACAGCTTTGACATTCGATCGTGAGAACGATATTCAGCTAACGCCAATTCCAAGTCTGGCAGAGTCACTCACAGGAACGGATACTCTCTTCTATTTAGTTGGATCAAAAACGATGCCGGTACCCATGCGAGTCGAATTCCTCCTGTGACGACAGGTGCTGCAATGTACTACTGGGACTCAGAGGTGGTATGAATCGGATTCAATTCCGACATCTGAAGGAAGAAAAAGTGAGAAATGAGTAAATGATATAGTGAAAAAGAAGGTCTCAGTCGGGCGCATAAATAGGGTACATACTGACCAGGAGCTTTGAGTGAACGGTGGGTACCAGTCGCCGTGTCTGACAGCTCTGTGCGATCGATGACTAAGCCAATCTCCCCTGCGTGCTCTTGCTTTTTGCTTGCTTTCCTCACACCTGTCCTCTCAGCCCCAGTCACAAGACCCTCCTCTCCAACTGCTACCAGTGTCATTGCTACTGGATGTCCGACTCGAAGGACAATTACCAACCCCAGGATCTCCCGGCTATCGATAGCTGTGAGCTAAAAAACGCTGAACCCAAGGTCAAAAGCGCCTACGAACTAGTTTCTACTGCAGAAGCTGCAGCCAGAGATCTCAAGCAAGACGATCAACTCGTGAATGCTCGAGTGGTTGGTTATCTTCTAATCAGTTTCTACCATCATCGGGAAACTCTTGACGATATAGCTTCTTCACAACTGGCTACGCAAATCTCTTCTGGGCGAATCGAATTCGCAAGCGACCGAATTTACGACGTCAGCGACCAGTCTGTCAATCAACGTATCTACTTACTTGGCCAATACTATCGTGACCGTTTGCTCCGTACATGTATGTATTTCGTCTGGCTCCCACTTCGAGTACCCCATGAACTATTCCTATAGTCCGAACACTCAAGGGACCCATGGCCATTTCACCGCCTTCATCTCACCCATCACGCCCATCTTTTGATAGCGAAGAGGACCAGATTTTTGACAGCTTACAAGCATCAGGTTCCGAACACAGGGTTGCTAAGAAGAGAGTGTGTGTTTTATTTTGTTCAATCGCTGGCAAGTCTTCATTCGTTTTTATTTTAGGCTTTGACCCGCGACAGTTTTCGTTGCATGCTCAGTGGATTGATTGACGCACCCTCCAGCGAAAAGAACAAAGAGCTCCAAAAAATCGGGGAGAAGTCAGGTTTGGGACGAACACAGTGTTGTTATATTTTCAATGAATCTACAATGCAAGATGTTGATCAACAAGATGTAGACAAAGTAGACAAGGTGCGTGCCATTATACGCCAACTCCACATCCTCTATGGTAACACTAGAGGTAGACCCGGTATGCGGCCTCTGCTCTGGCTATTCTGAAGACTTTCGGGCTTGCGCATATTGTGGGGAAATTTTTGACTTCCGGAGGAGTCCACGATCTTCGTAATATTCTTACCTTGTCCGTACAATCGCACATGGACTTCGACGATCTCAATCTCTGGCTTGAGCCCACGCGTAATGCCAACGAGGTATGGCTAATTGCTTGTCCCTCTGGACTTTTCGTTGACTATCTACAGTACAAAGTATCTTTCAGCAAACCCGGTTTCGCTGTTGCACATCGCAATGTTCCTCCTATAGTGCAATTTAAGGTCAACCCGAAGGTTCCCATGGATGAACTTGACAAGGTCCCACTTCCAGACAGTGGGCTCCTTGCCCTCCATGCCACGTGCGCCAAAGTAGCGCATATGTCTGGGGCTGCGGAATATTTTAATCGTTGGGACTCTGATATTGACGATAGCACAGTCCTTGCAGCAGATGGTTCCTCCGCCGCTTTGCTTGATTATGCGCTGTTGAACATCCGTTGATAACGTCGTCAAGTCAGCGCACCAAACCCTTCAAACTCTGCCGTTGCTGACTCAGCAACCGGAGGTGTATCTATCCACGCATCGACTCGAAAGCTTCAACTCTAATCACCTTTTCAGCTTCAATCCAGAAGATTGGTGTTCCCCCTCCGGCGAAAGAAGTGACGTACAGGCCCCCCGCTTGGAATCCATCTTCATTGTAGGCTCTCAACGTCTCAACCCTTACATCCGCGTCGTCATCTACTGGATCTTTGTTCTCCCTAGCTGTCCTGGTGGGCTCGTCGTCAAGCTCATTCAACGTCCCCCCCAGCACCTCTGCCGGTCTCGATCGATGAAATGTTGACTCAGTTGTAATTGTATGGTACATACCTTCCAGCTTTATCGTCGTAGAGCTTATCCAGCGATAAAGTTCTCAAATAGATGTTTGTGCGCATAGTTCGGGAGGTGATCTCTTCGTTTCTGCTTGAGTTCTGTAAAAACCCTGTTGCACATTGGAACATGTGGTCTAGTCACTAAGTATGCTTTTCGAGCGCCGCGCATTGTACACCCTGTCAAGCTGCTATGCCCAGCTTTGACATCCGATCATGTGAACAATATTCAGCTAACAAAACCATATGCCAATTCCAAGTCTGACAGTTACCCATACAGAAACTGATACTCTCTTCTACTTGGTTGGATCAAAAAAGATGCCGGTACCCATGCTCGAATTCCACCTGTGACGACAAGTGTTTTCAGCACTCCAACGCCCTGCGAGGTGGCAGAAATCGGAGTCAATTCCTACATACATCTGAACGAAGAAAAAGTGAGAAATAAGTAGATAATATGGTGAGAAAGAAGGTCTCAGCCGGACGCAGAAATAGGGTACATACCAAGTAGGAGCTTAACAGTGGCTAACCGTGGGTTCACCAGCTGTGTTCCTATCTATAATCCTGTTAGCTTGCTGTTCAATGCAGGGCCAAAATCGGGAGACTTACTACTTGTTCCCCGTGTCTGCATTGTCTCTGTCTCTTTATTTGCCTATGAGTTCCATTCACTCTTCATTCTCGGACCCGTACAAGACGCGATTGACAAGCCCTATTGGGATGTCGTAGAGCTCCGGAATTGCGTGTGATTGTGCATGAGGTGCATAGTTTGAGAACCCATTCTGTGCTTTTCCTGACCCTTCAGGAAATTGAGCCCGGGAATCTGTTGGCGTGAGTTCTAAGTGCGCCCGAAGTTAGAGGATGTCTGTGGTACCTGTGATGGTAGATAATTGGTCGAACTCAGGTGTTCCGTAGATCGTCAGGGACGAGTAGACGAAATATGTCAGCAGGACAACGACGATTGTCCATGAAGGTATGAGCAGAGCCCATTCACTGACCAGGCGACACGTCAGCCTTGAATATGTTACACGGTGAAGAACGCGTTGCTCACCGGCTAGGATACCACTCTATGCCCACCCATACGATATATTCATCCGGAACAAGAGCCCAAAGCAAGAAAACAGCGAATAAGAATGCAGTGGATGTTAAGGCGACAAACCCGTAGAATTCAGGTGCTCTACTTCGGTGCTCTGCGGGTGAAGGTGGAAATTCAGCAAGGGGCGAAACCGGGCTTGTTGGTTCATTCATCAGGATTCTCTGAAGAAACACAGGGGATCTAGAGCGAGGCAGAAGAGGGCAGAAGCAACTACATATCACAGTTGAGAGCAAGAGGAGTCGGAATTTGAATTTCCTTCAAGTGTCGACGTTCACGTACTGCGCTCAGCCTCAGCTTTATCCTGTACGAAATGCGGCGAGTTATACACCACGACTCCAATGTAACTCTCGATAACACAAGTTATGGCGCTTGAATATAATGTTTATCAATTCAATAGGTTGTCACGATTCGGGCATTCTTTACACAGGCGCTTTGATCTACTTCGAGATGACGATTGGCGCTGGGTATTCAAACGACTCCTCTTCATTGGATAGTCCAGGATTTCCCGACCTACAGATTTCAGTAAATTCCTACTTCTTCTTCAATGTATCCAGGACTGATTTGTTGGCTGGCTGTAGAATGGATGAAGCCGAGAGATTATGGGATGAAGGCACGGCCTACCTGGGACGCTTTGCTTCTTCAAGTGATTTGACAGATTTAAACGCTGCCATCGAGAAATATCGTGCAGCCTATTCACATCTTCTCTCTGCCGACCACCCTGACCGGTGGCAGCTCCTCAACAATCTAGGTGCTGCTTTGCTGACTCGGTTTCAAGTTGCGGAGACAGAGGAGAACAAGGACGCCGACGAAGCCGCTGAAATATACCAGGAAGTACTGCAGCATCTTAGTGACGGGCCAATGAGGCTTACGGTGCTGAGGTCTCTGGGCACTGTACTAGATTTTCAGAACTCGGAATCCTCCGAAGTCGAGAACTTCGACAGAGCTATCGCCGTTCGCCGTGAAATTGTTGGTCTTGTACCAGAATCAGATGCTGAGCACAGGCTGGCATTAAAGGAGCTTTTCGAAGCGCTGGATACCAAATTCCGAGTTACTCTTGAGCCTGGGGATTTAAATGAAGCGATCGACATTGGGAGACTGGTCTGTTCCTCCGTCGCTGAATCAGACGAAGAGCAGTTCTCCTCTATGATCGAGCTTTCGAACGCGCTTAATATACGATCAAAAACGGCGTCTTCGAAGGATGGCGATCTGGACGAGGCGATTAAATGGTATCAGGAGGCTTTTGCTCTGCCAGTCGAACATACTCATGAACATTCACCTCATCTTCATGATTATGCAAATTTGCTCCGTACTCAAGCAAATCATACTCCAGCTCGTGCTTGTGAATTTCTTCAGCAGGCATTCCAATTGCACCAGGAATCGCTTGACCTTCTTGAACCGGAGTATTGCGACATTCTCAGCCACGTTCAATATCTCAAATCCTTCGCCGAAATATGCACATCCTTATTTTTTCTTACCGACGACGCCTCGCTGCTAGCCAAAGCGGTACACTTGTATCGTCAGGTCCTCCAACAACGATCCTTTCTGTCTCCGGCAGAAATATGTAGATCGCTCTCTGCTCTCGCTGAAGTTATGCTCGTGCGAGTTGACAAGATAGGAGATCCTGATGACCAAGAGCAGGCGCTGTCTCTGTATCGTGAAGCACTCTCCCTTGGGACTGATGAGGAGAAACCCACAATTCTTCATAACTTGGGACTTGCCCTCATCAGTCGGTATCACCGGTGCGGAGATAACGCAGATCTCGACGAAGCCTTAATTCATTACGGGCAGTGCTTGCTCTTCAATCTGAAACACACCCGGACTATCCTAATTCTCTGTCAAGTTATGCAATAGCACTTCAGCTTCAAGCTTCAGACAATGGTTCGATCTCCTCCATTGACGAGGCAACCTCACTGTTACGTCGAGCGGTCCGTTTGGATCCTGATGACTCAGAACTAGTTGAGGAACTCGCAAACAACCTTCTTTCAAGGTTCACCCTATTAGGAGAGGTTGCAGACTTGGATGAACCAATTATCTTGTTCCAACGACTTTTGGCTCTTGAGCCGCTTGCGGATGCTGATCGCGCCGGAATTTTGGACAACCTCGCCGTCACATATCAGACTCGCTATAATCTGACAAGATCACAGAGTGACTTGCAGGAAGCAGAAATTAGCTCTAGGAAGGCTGTCGCGTTAGATAGATCTAGTGCACGCCTCCTCAATCTGGCCAATACCTTAATCCTACGTTACGAGGATACACAAGACCTTGACGATCTCGATCAGCCCATCCATCTTCTGGAAGAAGGCTTTCAGTCACTGTCAGCCAACGAATACCATCGCGTTGCTCCATGTCTCCACACTAGCCTTGCTTTTGCCCTGTCTGAACGTTCACAGTCTGATGATTTGGAAAAGGCAGTCGCAGCAGTGCGTGAAGCACTTACCTACTACTCTCAAGATCACCCGGATCTTTGTCGTATTCTGACCAATCTTGGTACTGTATCTATGTTGATACATGATCGTGATCCCCAGGCTCATTTGAGCTACCTGGAAGACGCCATGACAGCTTTTCGTGAAGCAGCTAGCTGCGAGACAGCTGCCACGTTTGTTCGCTTTGATTCCCTTCGTCGTTGGGCACATCATGCCCATCGGCACTCTCATAACTCTGCTCTGGAAGCTTACCGGAAGCTCATGGCACTTCTTCCACGATTGGCTATGCTCGGCGTAGACTTGAAGGCTCGCCATGAAGGACTAAAAACAGGCAGCGACGGTTTGGCTAGGAATGCCGCTGCGTGTGCTATTCAGGCGGGGCATTTCGACGAAGCAGTTGAGTTCCTTGAAGCCGGCAGAGCCATCTTTTGGTCGCAAGCCCTTCAACTTCGACATCCTTTGGATGATTTGAGGACTGCTGCGCCTAAGCTTGCCGAGAGATTGGAGAACGTTTCCCGTGCTCTCGAAGACAATGCTTTTCGAACGACACGTTCTGACGGCATGACTTTGACCAGTACGAAAATTCCAGGACAAGGCCGTGCGACGCTGGATGCTGAAGCAGCTAAATACCGCCGTCTGAATGATGAGTGGTCGGATGCGGTAACTGAGATTCGTCAGCTTGCGGGGTTCGAAAAATTCCTCTGTCCACTGGTCTGCGAGGATTTACGCGCTGCAGCAGAAGGCAGAACTATAGTACTCTTGAACTGCAGTGCTTATAGATGCGATGCTTTAATCTTGAATTCCTCTACGGTGCTACATCAGCCTTTATCCAACCTTACTCTTGACATTGCGAAAGACCTTGTAAAAACTTTGCGGGGTCTATTGTGCCTGGGTGACTTTGAAACGAGTCAAGGATCAAGGTTAGGCATTTCCTCTGATGACGAACCGGATGAGTATGGCTTTGAACCATTGCTGGCATTGATATGGGAGTATGTGGCGTATCCAGTCATTTGTTGTCTGAACCTCGAGGTAGGTAGAACGCACAACGACTTAGGAATATATTCTCGCTGCTAATGATAGCTCTTTTCCTTAGAAATCAGAAGCGCCGCGGAGGGTGTGGTGGTGCCCAACAGGTCCTTTAACGCACCTTCCGATCCATGCCGCGGGTTTTTATGACAAAAACTCCCCTTGTTGTGTCCCAGACCTCTTGATATCGTCTTACATCCCCACTATTAGTAGTTTACTAGTACCATCTCGATCTTCACTCCACTCCTTCCGTCTGCTTATGGTTGTTCAGCCGAACACACCGGGATATAGGCCTCTCCGTTATACTGTGGAGGAATTGCGTGCCGTCAAAGTGCACGTATCTCACTCTGAAAACATGATTGTGCTTGGCATGCCCGACAGGAAAGCCACAGTCGATGAGGTGCTGGGTAGTCTTCCGGAGGCTCGAATTGCTCACTTCGCTTGCCATGGAACACAGGACTCCATGAACCCTCTTGAAAGTGGTGTCATCGTCCAGGATGGGCGTATAAGTCTTCGCCGCATCATGCAAAAGTCTATTCCGGGTGACTCACTTGTGTTTCTCAGTGCTTGCGAGACTTCCATGGGAGACATGGTACTGCCTGATGAGGCCATGCACGTCGCAGCTGGCTTTCTTCATGCTGGATTTGACGCGGCAATTGCGACTATGTGGTAAGTTCTCGATTGTTTGCTCTCAGCATGTAAGCAAGCTCATGTTACCTCGCAGGGAAATTGTTGACGAGGATGGTCCCAAGGTCGCCAGTGAATTTTATGGGCGTCTCTTAACCCCGGGCGGAAACATTTCGCAATTTAATGCAAGCAACACTGCAGTGGCGCTTCATCATGCTGTAAATAGCCTGCGCACCTCATTAGGGTGTGAATTTGAACGATGGGTACCTTTCGTACATTTCGGCGTATAAATTTGTATAAGCCTTTTCGTTTCCAAGTCGATTCGATATGATTTTGTCAGTCTTTAATCAGGTGAACTCTGGGTTAATATAATCTGAACTCATATCACAAAGCTCATCTCTATGTAGTTGCTACCAGGACCCGCCGTACTAACTTGATTGGGGTGAGATTAGCTACATATTTGTACTCTTCAATTCTGCGTTTGTAGGTACCTCTTATGCTGAAAGATATAGGTAGTAGTGGTATATTACTCGGCTCCACCACTATGTGTCGAACCTCCCAGGTTCAGCCTAGGTTCAGCTGGAACCGTAGGTTGTACAACAGATATCTTACAACTGTAAGAGACGCCTTAAAGCCGGCTGTAGGATCGATTCAAAGTCAGGGTCGTCATGGTAAGGGAAGCAGCGATTCCAGCGTAGGAGTTGAACGAATTCTCAATGTGAGCTGGTCAACTACTGTCATTGCAGGGCAGCTCTGAGCTAGTGTCTGACATGTCACTATGTAGCAAAAAACCAGCCATTCGGGAAACTTTGCCGATACAGACAGCATGGGGCGAAAGGTGCACATATCGACTCCTCTAATACTTACACATGTGCATCGAGTATGACGGCGTTGTTGGCGCGCCGGTGGCTCCGCGGCATTGAAGTAACCGCACCTCCTGCGCTTCGATTCGATTCGTCTCCCGCGATGACCAGGTTTCTTCGCTTAAAGGCTCTTAACGGCCAGATTATCATCAAATTTATTGAATAGAAGCTATATCGGAGATTAGTACTTACATCAATACAAGCAGCAAGACTTAATGGTATGTAAGTATCTTCCAGTCATGATTGTAGGGTTGTCTACTTGTCGGCATGTCGTTGCGATAAGTTAATGGAACCTAGGCGAAACCCCGTAGAGCTCTTTCGACCCACGCCGAGACAGTTGCACGAGTGGTTGCTGGCGGAAGAACAGAACTTGAAGAGAAACGTTTTGATATACATCTCGTTTTATTAAATATTTCAGAGACAGCTCTATGATGGATCGACATTGGGATTGACTCGAGATTAAGTTTAACTGGGACGATGTTCTCTACTTTTGAGTCACCGGGTCAGGTTAGAATACCAGGAGTGTCGGAGATGCGATAAACAATCTTTTCATGACTGACCTTCAGAGAAAGTAAGCAAAACGCACGTCGATCATGATTGGATGTGTACATACCAATCCCGCTCTCATATAATCCAATCCATCGGCGACGCTTGCTAATCCATGGGGCATGATCCTAAACGGAGCCGGAACAAGTGCACCCTCCACCAATAGACTTGTAATGAGTCTGCTAGCTTTAGCCCCAAACTCAACATCTTCAGTTACAGGTTTATACGATTGAGGGAACTCAAATGCCTGAATTGTAAAGGATTGGCTGTCAACAATCGTGCTATGAACAAAGAACATACATCACCAAGAATTGTATAAGCAAGAGATAGAACCGTTTGAACGCCCTTCTTGCGACTCGTGTAAGGGTTCACGATAGAGATGGTTCCACCGGTTAAACTTAGAGAATCACTGACTTGGAAAGGCGTCGTTCCCTCGCTAACACAATCCACGGCATGACCCAAACTTTCTTTGGTGTAAGCTCGGATTTTTTGTCCGGCCTTTGGGTTCTTGTAGTCGAACAATTCGACTGCGCCGAGGGCTTTCACAGCATCAAAATGTTTAGGTGAAGCGGTGCTTATCACGCGCATCCCACCCAGCCGTGCAAATTGTATGGTATAATGTCCGACGGTGGTGCTCCCTCCCCATATCAAGATGTCGATAGGTGTCTTTGTAGGATTTTCGGGAGAGGGGAGATTCTGCGACTGATACAGACATTGGCAGGCCGTAAAGCAGGCACTTGGAATCTGAGCGGCCATCTCGAACGACCACGTATCTGGGATTTTGATGAGGATGTGAGCTGGACACACAAGATGCTCCGCATAGGAACCATTTTCTCGTATGGCTACATAGAAGTTGATTCAATTGCTTGGTTGGTGAGAACCTGATGAAATAAATGCTCACCACCGTGGACGCAACCTGCCACTCTGTCGCCCACAAATGTTTGATCTCCCTTCACACCTTGCCCAAGTTCAACTACGATGCCAGCGAAATCACATCCTACTATGCAACCTGGCTTGTCATAGTGCATGACCGTCTTCCCTGACCAAATGGACCAAATTTGTCAACATTGAACCAATGATTACTTATTGATTGGACCCACAGTCGGTTGGATTTTGAGCACAAGCAATGACTTTGATCCTTACTTGCCCTGGCCCAGGCATCGGAGTCGCGACTTCCCGGAGTTCAACCCTTCCGCTGCCTGCGGTACACACAGCGAGCATCTCAATACCAAGCGAAACGAGTGTCAAATGTCACGGTTGATGAAGAGCGGCTACAGAACTATTTATGAGTTTCACTCAGTCAGACCATCGAATTGCTACGTAACGACGGGATCATACAAGGTGTCTCCCGGCTCCATCAAGTTCTCCCGCTTGCTTTTTCTGACCTTGCGAGCCGCAATAGCTTAGAAGAATTTTGTGCTGCATAGGCATAGAAATCATTGGCTACAACGCAGGCCGAATACCGGATGAGCCGCGAGTCCTGATAAGTGGTAGAAACTGAATTCTATGACATGATAGAGAAGGTCCGAAGATTGATGTGGATAAAGATATCACCTCAGTCGACAATTTCGCGGAGGCTCTTTGTTGCGTCCAGGACTTAGGAGAGATCATCGATAAGCCTTGCAATCGGGAGACGAATAGACTGCGAATAGAAGGTACAAAGCCTCAAGTGCGCGATATGATGGAGGACCGTGAGGACCGCGAGAAAGTCCATGCGGGGAGGCGGCTTGAGGCAGTTCAACTCGAGTCTCACTGAGCTGAAAAATAGATCTTCCACGTCATGATTGATTGTCTGATTGATGAGACGATGGCTCGAAACCTTTAGACACTTGTTACTGAAGGTTACTGAGCATGGCTGCAGTGCAAATCAGTTGTAAGTACATGGAGGTGGTGTTCTGATTCAAGATGATGGTTGAAGCTGTCCCTGTCAAATTGTTGGCATGTTATCAAGGGCATTGGATTCAGGACTGCGTACTGTGCCTTCATATTCCCATAATTTCCGTTGCAGATTAATCTGGACATAGCCTAAAAGTTGTTATACCATGAGGTGGAATTTAGTCAGCAGCCAAGCCACAGAGGCCGGGCCACACATGATTTACGTTGCACCTCTTCCTCAGTTTGTACTAGAATCAGAAATCAAGCCGGAATCTCTCCACCGTCTTACCCCAAATGTCCCTCTGTTTATTTCTCCAACCACCAACTAGTGTCGGCCGCTCTAGCGATCCCTTTTTACCGACTTTTAATCAAAGTTTGAATTCGGTATGGTCGGAATACACACATCAGAACAGGGCAGCATATGCAGTGGTCATCTAAATTGGTATGTCATAGCTGATCTCTCTTAAAAAAGCGTGGACAAGGAACTTTGATCTCTGTGTAACTATTTTCCTTGCGTTTAAGAGGTATCCGCTCACCTCGGTCGCTTGAATCCCAAGACTTATTGAGCTGCTGGCCGTTGAACTCGGTGGACACCTCCAGCTTATTTCATTCCGAGTTTCGAGGACCGCAGCAGTACTACTATGTCGAACGAGATCGCCATAGTAGGTTTTAACAACGTTAGTCTCAAGGTACATACTAACACTACCTGCAGGTCGGAATTTCAGTGGAACTTCCAAGTGGGACAACCTCTGAAGTCAATCTCGACCACAATGCTTTCTTTCAATTCTTGCTCAATGGAGGCCAGTCCTATGAGAAATTACCTGCAGGCAGATTCAATATTGATGCGTACGCCTGGTCTTCTCATTCACGGTCCAACTTATTGCTTATTCATCCTCCAGTTGGAAGGGACCCAATCTTGGTCAAATATCCACTGACACAGGATCATTTTTGAAGGACATTGATCGCTTCGACAATGTCGAATTCGGTGTCTCTATTAAGGATGCTCGTGCTATGGCACCTTCGACTCGCAAACTGCTTGAGCATTCGTTTCTGGCATTGCACGATTCAGGAATCAACTATCGTTCACGCAGTGTGGGGTGTTTCACGTCGGGTACCGCTCATGACATTACGAATGTCTCTGATCCGGTAAGGCTGCCCCGAGTCCACCTCACCTAAAAGACGTGTTATTCATGATGCGAATATCGCAGAATGAGTTTGATGCGCAAGGGTCGTTCTCAGGCATACCTTCGATGATTGCCAATAGGGTATCCTATCATTTGGATCTCCGAGGGCCGTCGGTGCCCAGTGATACTGCCTGCAGCTCGAGTTGTACGGCTTTACACCTGGCGGTCAATTCTATATACACCGGAGACTGCGAAGCCGCAGTGGTTGCTGGATGCCAACTAAACCAGAGGTAATGATTTCAAGGTCATTTATTACTGTGGTAAATAATATTCTGAGCCAAATCTCTCTCACAGGCTTACCGATTGGTTTAACTATAGCCAGGGGTCGGTCCTAGCTAGAGATGGCAAGTGTAAGCCTTTTGATGCTTCTGCTGATGGGTGCGCGCCGCAATCACCACCGTTTTAATGAATGATATTTTATGCTGACTCTCGGATTCAATCGTCAGCTTCTCCCGTGCAGAGGGCGTTGTTGCTATCGTGATTAAACCCCTTGCGACGGCTATTGAAGATGGGGATCATGTCTATGGAACGGTGAGACCTCATCAAGCCCGTTACAAAGGTACCCGATTCAAATGTCAAGCGTAGATACTTGGTACGGCGGTCAACTCGACCGGATCAATTGCACCTCCTAGCGCCCCAGTCGCCGAAGCTCAGCGTGATGTAATGCTTCAGGCTTTTGCTAGGGCCGGTCGCTCGCCCAAGGAGGTGGACTACTTTGAATGTCACGCGACAGGTTGGGCTTCACATCTACTGATCATCTTGGTTGTGCTGATGATGCTGCGCAGGAACTGCCAAGGGTGATCCTACCGAGGCAAATTGGGTTGGAGAGGCTTGTGCACGAGAGGACGGGTTGATCATTGGCAGTGTGAAGGGTAATATTGGGTACGTGAGTTTCCTTTCGTATTCCCGCTAACTCTCATACTCTGGGATGCCTTTTCTAGTCACACCGAGATCACCTCATTTTTAGCGTCTCTCTCGAAAGTGCTTTCAATTTTCCAGCACCGGGTCATTCCACCAAATGTCAATTTGGATATCCGTAATCCTGCTATTCATTGGGATGCCTACAAGCTCAGTGTCCCATTACGTCCCACTCCTCTGCCTTGCCGTTCCGGAGAAGCATCCCTCGTCGCGATAGCAAGTTCTGGAATCGGTGGTGCAAATGCTCACGTGGTTGTGAAGAGTCCGCCTGTAGCATCTGAGTCCTTTGGTGCAAGCATTTACGACTTCGAGAAGCCTGTGATATTGTGTGCTGGAGGACTTTCTTCCAAAACAGCTTCGTTCATGATGGAGTCTGCTTTGGAAGCTGCGCGTGCAGATCCGGAGAAACTGCCGATGCTGGCCGTAGACTTGGGCAGACGTGCTCGACAGATGACCTGGAGAACTTTTACTGTTGTCGAGAAGTCATCTCTGTCGCAAGTGAAAGCTCCACAACCTACTCTGACTGCACGGTCGGAACCGCCACTCGTGTTTGTATTCTCCGGGCAGGGCCCGCAATATTTTGACAGTGAGTTGATGCTTGATTTGCCTTTCTGCATTATCTCACAACGTTGAACGCAGTGGGTCGCGAGCTTTTCGAGAACTTCCCCGCCTTCAGGGCTAGTGTCATGGAGTCCGATGCTATATACAAGGCTAAAGTCGGCAAATCTTTAATTGAAGATCATGGACTATTCGCCTCGTCCTCGTGCAAACCCATCGACACCTGGCCTATTGAATTGACCCTGCCATCTATTGCAATTTTCCAAATGGCGCTTTTCGACCTCCTGCTTCATCTTGGAGTTAGGCCGGACGCAGTTGTTGGTCATTCCGCAGGGGAGACAGCAATTTTGTACGCATCTGGAGCAGGATCTAGAGCTCTAACTGTGGAATTGGCGATCGCTAGGGGTCTCGCCTTTGCATCCATTGAGCATTTAGGAGGAACGATGGCTGCCTTGTCATGTGGTGCTCCCGAAGCACAGGAATTAATTCAGCTTGCCCGAACAGAAGACTTGGAAGATTTGGACCCTGTTGATATCGCATGCTATAACGCGGCGTCTGCAGTTGCCATTGCTGGCCCTGCACGTATCATTGACAAGGTTATGGCTTTGGCTACCGCTCGGGGCATCTCCGGATCTAAAATTAAGACCAGGGTCCCTGTACACTCAACGATGATTGACCACTGCCAGACTTTGTATCGATACCTCGTTGAAGAAGCATTCCGCAATAATGCTGGTTGCCATACGCCACGGGTGCCAACATTCTCGACTTCGACAGGACATCTCTTCGAATCCGAGTATACTGCTGACTACTACTGGCAGAACGCTCGTATGCCTGTTTTGTTCACTGACGCGCTGAATGATATCTCGAAGGTACATCCAGATGCAATTTTTGTTGAGATTTCACCCCATCCTGTTCTTTCTTCATACATTGGATCTATAATCAATGCTGAAGAAGGGCGAGTTTTCTCCGGTGCTCGTCGTCCTCGTAAAGGTCAAAGTCCAGTTGAGCTACAGACATTCTTGAAGCTGCTCGGTCAGCTTACAGTTAGTGGCTACAACTCGATCAATTTCGGTCGTGTCCACAGTGTAGGAAACTCCCTGAAATCGGACCGCCCTCAACTTCCTTCGTATCCTTTCAACAGGAGACAGTTCCCTCTGTATCCCGATGTTCCCGGCATGGTCAAGCAAATGAGTCCCCGCAACGGGCCACTGAATCACGAGTACTTGAAGATCAATCAAGATACACATCCTTCCTTGATGGATCACATAATTCGGGGAGAGCCTATCATGCCAGCGGCTGGCTTTTTGGAGATGGTACGCAAAGATCTTTTTTGTGTTCGTAATTGTACTTGACAGTTTTGGTCATATGTAGGCACTTGAATTTGGAGCGACTTCTTTGATGGATGTCAAGTTTCGCTCGATCTTTTCTTTGAAATCGGACAAGCCGGTTGAAGTCAAGGTGGGATTGGACGGGTCTTATTGGTCAGTTGAGTCACCTCTGGCGAAAGCTGATAGCAGGACCAAAGTGAGAATAATTTTATTTGGTGACGACTTGTCCCACTGACCATACTCACGGCGACAGCAACACACTTTGCATGCGGATGGTTATCTGTCGCTCGAGGCACCTGTTCCTCCCCCTGTCAGTCTCGATCTCTCGTCAATACGTCAGCGCTGCGCGTCATACATCAGTGGCCCAGGTGAGTACTTTCAGTCATGTGTATGAGTAGGATAATTGATTTCTTCATCAGCATTTTACACTGAAATTGCCTATGCACTGAACTACGGTCCACTTTTCCAGCGGGTTCTGGATGTCAACTTCAATGGAAAGGAGGCACTGGTGAAGATTAAAGGCTTTTCAAATGACATAGCTCGGTTAGCTACTCATCCTGCTTTGTGTGCAGAGCTCTGTCTAACTGTCCTCCCAGTGATGATTATATCCTTCATCCCGCCATTTTGGATGCATGCTTCCATATGACATGCTACAGGCCTTTCCACGCTAACTTGGACTCGAATGTATATCTCCTACCTGCAGGAGTTGAAAGACTCATACTTCATCGTTTGCCACAAAAACGATATTTGCCAGACTTCTTGTATGCATATTACACCATCAAACAATGGAGACCAGGTTAGTGTTTCAGAAACTATTTTGGCACGTCCACTAATTTCCATCAGATGGTGTCGTCTACGATATCAATGTCACGGATGAGGGAGGAAACGTATTATGTACTCTCGATGGGTTTGAGACTGCCGCACATAAGCTACAGCATCTACCGGATATAACGCAGAGATATGATGTCGTTTTCCAGCCGATGCTGCTGCCCTCTACCCCTGGTCAATGTCCCAAATCAAGACTCTTCGCTGAAGAAGTATTTGCCCATAGGAGACCTCAAACTCGCCTCGGTGAGGTGCGTAGCGATTTACGACTAAGTTCTAGAAGAATTTTTGTTGACTCAAAGTGAACAGAACGGTGTCTCGCCTACATCGCTTCCGGCTCGTAATCATGCGACATTGGATGTGATTGAACTTCTCCAGCACACGCTGGTTTCGCTGAGGAAGAAGAAGCATTTTGTAAACATGTTCATTGGAGGCATTCATGGTATGTGGGATAGATATGTCGTGTTCTTGGCGAGCTTCTAACTAGTCCATAGATCCGTTCTTACACTCTGAATTATCGCGTCTGTTATCCGACTCGACTCTGGATTTGTCCATAACGTACTTCCTATCCAGCAGTTCTCAACTCTTGCACTGCTCATCTGATAGAGTGCATGGTGATGCGGGTGTTCTCGAGGTTGATAAGCCATTGGAATCTCAAGGGTTGCAGCGTCGATCCTATGACATTGTCTTGTTCGTCGACTCTGACTCGACCAACCCGGACGCAATTATCTCCGTCTCCAAGGAGTTGCTTCTGGTTGGTGGACAGATAATTCTCCTCTTGACCAATAACGTCGAGTTTGGTCGTAGCAGCGATGCCGAAACCGCAAAGGTTGCCTTAGACCTAAATTCTTGGCAAACAGCTCTTGATAAGTCTGGTTTCTGCGGTTACGTTGCGCGCGAGCATAGTTCGCTAGAGTCCTCCCACTTCTCAATCATGGGGGAGTATCTGGCAAATCACGACGACGAATGTCTTCCGCTGTTCGATGAAGCGTCTGATTATACCATTTCCCTGGATTACTACAGTGGGACTCAGATGGACTTGCAGTGGTACTTGAGTGGACTCGATGACGCACAAAATATCAGCATTTGGATCATGGCTTCGGAAGGGACTGACGCCGATGAGGCCTCCGGTCTTGTTCGAGTTCTGCGGAAGGAGTTCCTCGCCTGGACTATTCGACTTGTGGTATTCCCAACGACTTTCTGCGAATCCACGAGAATGGATATCATGAAACGTCTTCCTCGCTACCTCCAAGATGAATGGGAAATTACAATTTCCTCTTCGGGCGACGCTCTTGTGCCAAGAATGAGCTCCTTCTCCACCATGTACGAACACCAAGGTCGGGTCATACATGGTGCAGATGACAGTATGCTCTCGGATTCTGTCTCTGTGGAGGTTCAGAATCATGCATCCTTTGGACCTGGCTATGGATTTTTGGGAACCGTCTCAAGGAGTCAATCTACGGACATTTCAGAAGGATCGTACGTCATCGGGTTAGCCGCGGACGCTTCGAAAGGCTCGATCATAGTGGACGAAGCAGCAATTTCTTTGTGCGACAAGAGCTTCTGGGGAAAAGAGGCTGATCATCTAGCTGCCGCTGTCCCGGGTCTGGTGGTATCAGCATTAGCACCCTCGCTTTCTTTGTTTGAGAATACGAAAGCGTTTAAACGCCTTCGTGTACTTCTTACACACTGCGAATCCAGCATTGGTCAGGTGGTCAGCCAGCTATACAAAGCCAGGGGCGCTGTGGTGGTTGAGATCGACCAAAGCACTAGCCTACTCGGTCTTTCCCAATTAGGGAGCAGGTCCTTCGATCTTGTCATATCGGGCTACGAGGACCGATCGTTCATTCAATTACTTCAGACACTTCTGCGTACCAGATCTAGTCGATTGTTCTTGTGGAATTCTGGTGATCGTTCGCTGTCTAGCCTTCTTATCAACGAGCCATGGTCGATCGGAGATGCTTTGCGCGCCAGTCTTCCATATCTAGAAGAGTTACAGCTTAAACATGTAATTGCCGAATGTACCTCAGATACTAGGTCGGTGAGCTCTACGGAGTCGGTTGAAAGACCCCACAGCATAAGGTTGTTCAAGTCGGATAAGACATACTTACTACTCGGAGGAGTCGGTAGTCTGGGTCCACATATTGCCCTCTGGATGTACGAGGTATGACTTTACATTCTTTGTTGATTTCTGTTCCTGGTTCTGACAATTCTTCTCGTCCAGTGCGGTGCTAGACATATTGTCTTGACATCGCGACTCGGAGAAGCCACACTCTATCGAGAAACCAATAAATGGCCTCTGAGAATCATCGAATATCTACGAACGCTTCCTGATCTCGATTTACGCCTTACGAAATCAGATGCCGGAGATAAGGTGGCTCTACAAAGCCTATTACAATCCTTGTCGCCACAATTGGGCGGCTGTTTCTTGCTCACGGCATTGAAAGCTGACGGAATGTTCATGAAGTTACAAGAGGAAGATTTTATGAGTGTCCGTGATGCGGCTACGCGGGTCATGGATACATTCTCGAGCGTCGTCGATGTCGATTCCCTTGACTTTTTAGTTGTCTTCTCCTCGGTGACTGCTGCATTCGGGAATGGAGGTCAATCAAATTATAGTTGGTGCGCGATCAGCTCCTGTCTATAGTCTGTGCGCCACCGCTAATTGTGTTTACGTAGTGCCAAAACGGTTGTCGATGGTATATCCAGAAGATACAAGAACGCGTTTTCGTTTGTTTGCCCGCCCATTGCCACTACTACTCTAGTATCAGATGGTCCGACGCAAAGGCTCTCTGCTGCGCAAGCAACTGTTGGAGGTGGGTCCCTTTCGAGGTTTGTAAATTCGCTTGTTTTATATTGATATTTGGGATTAGAAATGGTACGATGGCTTGAAGATGGCGTGTATCAAGTACTCAGTGGGCAGGATATGTGGCTATATGTGCCCGAATTGGACTGGCCTTCACTCGTAAAGGCTCTCGGCCCTACTCCCATCCTCCGACATCTGATACCGCCAGAGAAGGATGCAGACTCGTCGACCGAAAGCTCCGGAGAGGATCGAAGCAAGAAACTCATCGATATGGTTTCGGATATGCTTGAAGTTCCGGAAGGCGAACTGTCTCCCGAAGTTCCTCTGACTTCCTATGGGCTCGATTCGCTACTTGCTTCTAAGATGTCGTTTTCTCTCAAGAAGAAGTTCGAGATTACCGTCAGCCAGATTCAGCTTCTATCTAATATGACTACAGAGGACCTTTTGGGGCGTTTGGTGTCGCATGGACCAGAAGAGCAGAAGGAGGGTGCCAAGAGTACGACTACGCCCTTGCAGGAGTTCACGAATGGCATGCGAGAGATTGTGGAACGGTACATTGATGGACTACCCAAAGAGCGGCTTGATGCACCCAAGGCGGATGTGGAAGCTGGTTCTTCGAAGACGTTCCTTTTGACGGGCGCGACTGGAACGCTGGGCAGCAACATCTTGTATCAGCTGCTTACTGCGCCAGATGTTGAGATGGTGTACGTTCTGATAAGGAAGAAGGGATCAGCAAGTCTTGAGGATCTGCAGGAAAGATCGCTCCAGAGGGAAGGTCTTGCGTTTGACTTGAAGAGTCCGAAGGTCATATTAGTTGAATATGACGTGAATAAGCCTGGCTTGGGGCTGTCTGATGATGTTATTGAGAAGGTGAGCATTACATTTCTTGCACCGGAACTTGGGTCGAAAGTTCATGTTCTTGTCGTAGATGCTATCTTCGGTCACAAATATTATTCATAATGGTATGTGGTTGGCGAGTTTTTTTTTTTAACACCCTTGGCTGACCCGAGTCATCAATGTTTAGCTTGGGAATTGAACTTCACCGCCTCTGTTTCCGCCTACGAGGGATTAATCAAGGGGACGCGTACTCTTATTGACTTTGGGCTCCGCTCAAAACTGAGCTCGCCGCCGCTCTTCACTTTCATCAGTACGACTGGAGTCACTCGATGTAAGTCTGATATCGAAAGCATCTGAACGGTTTATTCATTTTGTCGTAGACGGAGAAAGCACCGCAGCAGCTCTCGAGCTCCCAATTTCGTTGAATGATTTCGAACGTTCAGGCAGGCTATTACCTTCCGATGTTGCCGGATACATTCAGTCGAAATGGGTGACGGAGTTGATCCTGGAACACGTCGGACGGACCACGCCTATGCGTACTTCTGTCATTCGAGTTGGTCAACTCACGGGTGGCGTCAGCGGTGCATGGCATGCCTACCAGTGGTTCCCCTCTGTCGTAAAGTCCGCGTTGTTTGTCAAGTGTCTGCCAGACGCCGATGATGTAAGTTTCGATAAAGTGATTAATGTGGCAAATAAACTCCACTCACGAATTCTCCGACTAGGTCGTGTCTTGGATCCCAATTGACGTCGCGTCGAAAGTGATTGTCGAGATGTGCGCGTATCCGGTCGGAACTACGATGCATCTCGTCCACCCGAAACCTATCAAATGGCACTCTATCATCGAGCTTGTGGCGAGGAAGATGAATGTTCCTCTCGTGCCGTATGCGGAATGGTTCCAGCGACTTGAATCTAGTATGACTGAATCAACCTCTGAACCCTCACCCTATGGTGAGAACGGTGCATTAAGATTACTGGACTACCTTCGGCAAGGTACCCAATCTCGCTCCGCGTTCCGTAGTGCGACGGAGTGTATGGGGCTCGAAGGGAAAGTTTCAGTGGAGCGCGGCAAGATGTCTTCCCCAACTCTTGCGGACCCGAGTTTGCCGCCGGTTGGAGAGGCAGATGTAGAACGATGGCTCAGTTATTGGCGCCAAATTGGATTTTTACCCATCTAAATGTATGTAATTCAACTTTTACTAACACTGTAAACTACCATGTTGTTCCACGTAGTTGTGTTGTAACGGAATGCAATGTTGTATATTATATGCATGTAATAAATTCTGCTTTTTTTCGAATTTTTTCCTATTTTTTTAGGCACGTGCGTGACAGTCACATGCAAATGGCGTGATCTGCAAGATCCGGGCCGAAGCTTAGGACCGAAGATGCCGGAATTGCCGGGATTGGAGTGATTGTTGAGGGGAGGGCAAAGTTGAAAAGTATTTTAACATGTCTACTTTGCCAGCTCCTCTTCTAGGATGGCCCTACTCCGCGCTCTTCTCTCCCGCAGGACCTTGCTCTTGACCTCGTCCGGCGCTGCGCTCACCGTTGCAGGCGGTTATCTCTTCCTGCAATCGGGTCCTTCCCCGTCGACGCTCAAGTTATCCAGCTGGGAATCACGTCGCCCACCACCGCCATGGACACCTCCTTCCCGAGATGAGATGATCAAGCGCTTGAAAGCCAGCGGAAAGATAAAGACGGGTGCAATAGACAGCGATGAAGAGTTTGACTTGCTCGTCATTGGCGGAGGCGCAACGGGTGCAGGTGTAGCTGTTGATGCCGCTAGTAGAGGCCTCAAGGTCGCATTGGTCGAGAGAGATGACTTTGGCGCAGGAACATCCTCCAAGTCCACCAAACTTGTGCATGGCGGTGTACGATATCTTCAAAAGGCCGTTTTTGAGCTAGATTACGAGCAGTACAAGCTTGTCAAGGAGGCATTACATGAGCGCAGGATATTTCTTGAAACAGCACCGTATCTGAGTGCGATGCTGCCAATCATGTTGCCAGTTTATAAGTGCGTATGTATCTCTTCCGAGAATGCATTCAACACTCAAATTCTTGTAGATATTGGCAAGTTCCTTACTATTATGCTGGATGCAAGATGTATGATATCCTAGCCGGTAAGGAGAACATACACCCGTCCTATCTCATGTCCAAGAACAAGGCTCTCGAAACCTTCCCCATGCTCAAGAGCGATGGTTTAGTCGGCGCAGTGGTATACTACGATGGTACATGGATACTGCTCATCTTGATGTTCCTCATGATCTCTCATATACATCTCAGGTCAGCACAACGATTCACGGATGAACGCGGCTTTGATAATGACTGCTGTCAAACACGGTGCTACGGTGGCAAACTATGTCGAGGTTACTAAACTGCTGAAAGATGACAAGCCAGGCGGGACCGGTAAACTCAATGCTGCCAAGGTGAAAGACGAGTTGAGTGGTGACGAATGGGTTATCCGAGCAAAGGTCGGTCTCTAACATCTCGCAAAGGCGTATTAATATAAACTCTCTTGACAGGGTATAATCAACGCGACCGGCCCTTTCTCAGATACCATTCTTTCTCTGGCAAATGAAACCAACAAGACACTCTCTCCAGCTGCTCTTGGTGCTCCCGCCATTCCCAACCCCAAGTATAAACCCCACAGCGACATCGTCCAGCCTTCCTCCGGCGTCCACATAACCCTTCCCAACTACTACTCTCCCCGTACCATGGGCCTTCTCGACCCTGCCACCTCCGACGGCCGTGTCATCTTCTTCCTTCCTTGGCAAGGCGCCACTATCGCTGGAACCACCGACACTGCTGCTAAAGTACAGAAGGATCCCGTAGCACACGAAGACGAGATCCGGTGGGTTCTTGATGAAGTACGGCATTACTTGAGTCCGGATATCAAGGTCCGACGAGGGGACGTGCTTTCTGCGTGGAGCGGGTTGAGGCCTCTTGTGCGTAATCCTGCGGCTATGCAGGACCCGAACTCGACGCAGGGGTTGGTGAGGAACCATATGGTGTATGTTGGTGAGGAGGGGTTGTTGACGATTGCTGGTGGGAAGTGGACGACGTATAGGAAGATGGCAGAGGAGACGGTTGATAAAGCGGTGGAAGTGTTTGGGCTTGAAGGGGTCGAGAGGACTAGGGTGAAGTTGAATGGTGAGGGGATGGAGAAGGTAAAGGTGAAAGCTGTGGGTGGGTGTGTTACGGAGGGAGTGAGGTTAGTTGGAAGTGAGGGTTGGAGTAGGAATATGTTCATTGGGCTGATTCAGAGGGTATGGTGTTTTTATTAACTCTTCAGATCGTCTCTGACAAACTCGTGGTGTCCAGTATGGCATTGATACAGAAGTGGCGAAACATCTTTCAGAAAGCTACGGTGATCGTGCATGGACTGTATGCGAGCTGGCAGACGCGACAGGTTCAAGCTGGCCATTGCGTGGTGTGAGGTTACACGAACAGTATCCTTGTGAGTATGAGTAATTGCTCTTTCGAGACGCATTACCTTTTTCTTCAAATTATGACATTTAATTGAATTTCTTTCTTTGCAACAGACATCGAAGCTGAAGTGCGATATGCCATCCACAACGAATACGCCTGTAAAGCCACCGATGTTATCGCCCGACGCACCCGTCTCTCCTTCCTCAATGCTCAAGCAGCCCTCGAAGCACTTCCTCGTATCGTTGATATTATGGCAACCGAACTTGGATGGGGTCTATCCCGTAAACAATCCGAACTTCACGGCGCGAGAGTCTTCCTCGAGAGCATGGGTCTGCCAATGGAGCTTGGAGAAGGGTTGGAGGTCATCCCCAGGGGGCTGGTGGAGAAAGTGAGAGTAGAAGGGTGGAAAGTAATGCATGAGGGTGTGAAGATGGTATTACACCCGTGGGCTTGGTGGAACGGATCGCTCGCTGGGGTAAATGCCAATGGAACAACAACGAACAGCTGGCCTGCGGTTCCGCCTGCTTATTCGAGAGCCAAGTTTGAGATTGGGGAGTTGGCGGCGTTGAAGAGTGCTTTTGAGGCGCATGCGGGTGCGAGTGTCGGTGGTGGTGATGCGAAAGCTGTGCCGCCCGTTCTTGTGACTAGCTCTTCTCCGGCTTCATCTACGGAAACGCTAGTGGCTCCTTCGGCTTTCCCGACAAACACAGAGGGCCGTTTAGCAATTGGCGAGATGGTGCAAGTATTGAAAGAAGTACCTGGCTATGAAGAGGTGAAAGCGAAAGAGTTGGATTATGTGATTGAAGAGGCTGGGTTTAAAGGCAGGAAAGACGTTGGGTTTGAGGAGTTCGTTGAGGTAAATTTTATGTTCTCCTTCTAGGCGCATCGCTGACGTTCTTCCGAAATAGATTTGCGGAGACCTCAAGGAGATTTCGTTTGCGCCTGCTCCGAAAGTGAAAAGTAAACAACAGAGAAAGGCTATTCCCGTTGAGAAAAGCGGTGGTGGAGTATAGAAACATCGTTGGCGTCATTAATGGTCATGAACAAGGGCTCGGAGCGTCAAGATTTTATTCTCTAATATCACTCACACTTACAACCCTTGAAAGTTTACTGATTTCCTCCATATATATGTCACTACCCACCATGGACTAGAAAAACGTACACATTTGTGTGTAGTTACCCTCTTTTCATATGTATTTTATTTATATCTTGCGTACTCTGTGGAATGGTCGGAATCATTTGAATAAGATCTGTATAGTAGACTGATTGATTCTTCGAGAATGACAACTCTTGTAAAACTGGTCATATTGCTTCGTGATCATGAGGGGTCATTGATAAAATTATACATCTACCGTCAGTTAAACATTCTTTTTCCCCCTCCAGAGGATTGCGAATGAAACAAACTCCAGTGTCAACCCCCCTTGGTGTCTTTCATCCATTAACCCAGCCGCCACCACGTCATTCAACCATACCGGCATAGACCACGTAAACCAGCCCAACACCCAGAGGTAGCCAATTAATCGCCAACACACATCTGAGCGGTGACTCCCCGTTCCAAAGCCGATGCTCTTAGCTGCACGAATGACAAAGTCTTCACACATTATAGCCATCGCCTGCAAAATGAAAAACCAAAAACTTCCTGCTCCACCGAAATTCAGGGATCCATCTTGTTCAATGGTCGGCAAGGATGGACGTTTGCGTGTTAACATGTATTCTCCGCATTGATGGACGATACCGGAGATGAAGAATGCTGTGAATAGCTGGATATATGCTGAGCCAAAGGTGCCTTTTTTGAACCCCAGGACGCGATTGGCGAGGAATTTTCCATGTGCCGACACGAACTACGAGGTGAAGTCTCAATGTCCAAAGTATAAAGCCAAGTTAGATAGACACTCACTCGACGGAAAATTTGATGCCATGTTCGTCTAATGTATCAGGGCCTATCATTAGTTCTGTACCTTCTATACAGAAAGAAGATAGACCGACCCCCAGAACTTGCGTAGAGTATATGCGTCCCCCAAAGCCCCAAATATCGGTAGACATTCGGTGGGATTACTTATCCCAGTAGCGACGAGCACAACATTGTACAACCGGTTCTGAAAGTTGATGTAGGCGTATATGGGCAACGCGAACGAAATGACGCTGTAAAGGCGCCATAACCATCCTTCGGCGCCTAGTCCAGGACTGTTTATGGTGAACAAGGGATTCATACGATTGAGGTACCGCATGCCTTGAAACAAAGACGCGAAGAATACTATTCGGATCAATTGGTGTGGAATGAAGGATCTACGTGAGGGGGTTTTGGCTGCAGTAGAGCGAGGTGGTAGGGCATATGTCGGCTCGTGTTTCCATCCTATTCCTCTCGCACTTAGGGTTAGTTGCATAGCCCACTTGAGCCTAGTGAGAAAGGGCTCTTTCGAAATGGGTTGATTCTGCTCGACGAGCTGCAGGTCCTGGACGTCAGTAACCAAGAGGTAATCTGAAGCAGTGAAGAACTCTATAGCGAGCATTGTCCCCATCTGCCATTCCTCATTACGCAGGCCAGTGGTTGTTCGAAGGATAGGATAGAGAAGAGTATAGGCAGCAGGGATAAAGGTGAGTGCTCGAAGAAATCGAAGGCGAGTCGTAAGGCCAAGAAGGAACAAGGCTACGAAGAGGAATAGGTACAGGCGAGAGAAGGATGCCAACTCGTCGAGGGGCATGATGGTTCCCTTACGAGGCCATGAAGAAGGCCTTGGGTATAAATTTATTTTGACTGACAATGCCGGAGTACCCGTATCCTCATCCGCGGAGTTTCCCTGTGATAAGTATTATGAGTATTAGTACCGAGCACGTATGAGCAAGCCGTAAATACAGGGGATGGTTGGGCAAGACACATGGACGGATGCGTTTGTACCGGAGGTGACCTATTCCAATGAAGGATGAGGCGAAGAAACTCTGAGAGTCTGGTCCTATATCAGGACCAGAACATAGTCCGAACACACAGTAAAGCGTGTCTTACACGCAGAAGAACAGTTCTGGAAGTCAAGGGAGCCACAGCATAGTTATAGCGAGGTGTGGTGTTGTACCAGGAGATATCCGGGCAGACTCAACTTGACATTCTCCACGCTTGCATCACCTTCGGAACGATAGGACATAAACAATGCACCTCACAGTCCGAGTTCCTAACGGCACGAGGCGATAGGTATGCAAGCGCATGTCATTGAATCACAAAGCAGATTGAATGTCGAGGATCATAGTGGAAATTCCACGGGAACTTACACACACACATTCGAAGGCGCTCGGAAAATTGACTCCGCCGTATCTCCTATAGCTTGACATGTACATGCATCATCAGAGCGCTGAAAAACCACAATTTTGGTCTGCTTTTAAAGGCAGCGTTTCATTGACTGAAGTGTAATACCCAACTCACTATTTCACTGTGATATTTTGCCCCTGTAAAGTGGAAGACCGAAATGGATAAACATCGCAACACTGAGCCCTTTGACACCGGGCTGTAAGATGATGTCGTTTGAGGTATAAGGCCTATTGGAGCTATGGGTGTTGCACAATTTGAGGGTATTAAGAGGAGCGTTAACGAGCGGGAGTACGTTAATAGTGACGTTGAGGTTTGAATGAAAACGAGAGTCTATAGTATCAACGCGAGGCTTCCCAAGATGTGCAATAGCATGGTAGCTTTATTCTAGCATCATTAAATATAAACATAGATTTACTTCTTTGACCTAAGAGCTGTCAATGATATGTTTCATCTGTCCGACAAAGCAAACTCACTTGTAAGAAAATGCCTTTTTCGTGTGAGCAAATTCTCCGAGCTTATGCCCAACCATGTCCTGCGTGACTAGCACCGGTAGATAGTTTTTGCCATTGTGCACCAGAAATCTGATCCTGTTGGCGGCGAATAGTGTTGTGGGCGCAATGGGAGTACGTCGAGGTTATGAGAACTATTAGCGTTGTAGAACGCACCAGCAGGTCAAATGAACGTACCCAACAAAATTTGGTAAGATTGTACATGACCGAGCCTGAGTCTTAATCGCTACATGGCTAGTCAAGGCTTCCTTGAGGTTAGGAAAGGCCACAAAGTACGGCCCTAGAAATTGTGCCAATCCGCAACCAACGAGAAAAGCCAAAAACCAAGTAATAAGCAGTCAGTTTCAATCGTGTTAATAATTGACTGAACAGTGACCTTTCCAAGCGGATCGTCCTGATTTCAGCAGGCTCAGCGTAGGCCGCATTCAGAGGTAAGAGAAGAGGAACTTGAAGTTAAAGACTGGGCGAACATGTGATGCCACCAAATGATTTAGACGCCGTCAGCGGGCGTCTATTCCGCCTACCAGGCGATCGGAGTATTCTCTGATTAATTTTTTGCACTCAACAATTCGAAAAAGATTGGGCTGCTCTCGTCTGGTACGGGTATACATCTGTATACTCTCAAGATTCCAGTGATATGGAGTAATCTCATGCCATGTACTTCACATTTGGGAGAAGTTACCCAAACAGTACAGATGTGCAGCCTTTCTATGATCTCTGTTCTCAAGCCAACCCAGTTGAATGAAGAGACAAATTATTGCGAATAGCTTTTCCCAGAGCTATGAATAGAAATAAAAGTGCAGAGCTGACGACGCTGAAAGGGGGAACGGATACACAATGGTCTCAAACCATCCTCGATACCAACTGCTGGATGGCTACGTCAGACCATGGCCGGTAGAGAGTTCCCTCCTGTTGTGAGTCATCCTAGGTGCTGGCCTGATATTATCCGTTACTTTGATCAACCTTTTCGATCCCGCACATTACTATGGATTACCGATGAAAAGATATGCATGTGCATAGCTGCATAGAAGACGCATGGATGACATTTTTGGGAAAGGGACATGCGATGTAGTGTAGCGGCGTATATAACATAAGAAATACAACGCAAAGAAACCGGGACGACTTCCACCGTTTACTTCAGAGGAATGCTGAAGGAAAAGTCAGCATAGCACTTTCGAGCAATGAGATTGAAAACATACAATCGGGAAGCTATTCAAGGAAAAGCCGGAGAAAACATACAGCCAATCAGCGTTACATATTCTCAAAGAAACATCCCAAAGCGAGAACTTACAGTGTGTTGCACCAATCTAGAATTTCTTATGTCAGTAATAGACGTAAAGGAGGTATGAGGAAAACTTACACCAGGACGACCGTGCCTGACGGGCTTGTACGAGCACGAGAATTCACCAAGGTAGTGGCCAGTCATCTCGGGCTTGATCTCAACGGAGTTGAAGACCTGGGTGATGTCTGATTAACAACAGGCTAGTAAAGTTTCAAAAGTCTACGCACTTTGCCGTTGTAGATTCCGACAACGCTTCCAATCATCTCCGGCACAATGATCATGTCTCGTAAGTGAGTCTTCACTACAGCAGGCTTCTCATTTGGTGGGGCCTCCTTCTTAGCCTTACGCAGCTTCTTGATGAGACCCATAGGGCGACGCTTGAGACCACGCTGGAAGCGACGGCGAGCACGGGCGTGGACGAGGTCAACGAACTGTTATCGCAAAAATTGTCGTTAAATTTTTGAAGACAGGTTTGGCGCAATCAGTCAACTTTGAATGAGAACATTCAGTGATGCTGAAACGCACATCTTCGTTGGACATGTCCAGGAGCTTGTCAAGCTCAACACCACGGTATGAGAACGTCCTGAACGTCCTCTTTTTCTTCATCTCGGCGGCGAGAGCGGGGTCGGTGACTTCAGCCTAACAGACATGATTTCAGATGTCAGACCTGCCCAAAAAGCCTTTCAGTAGCAATTCAAAAGTACTCACCATCTTGAAAGTCTTGCGTGCGTTTTCGAACGATTAGGACGGCCTTGCAGGTGAATTCAATAACTTTCAAGCGGAGTGCTAAACTCGGTCTGTCCGTGGGTGGCTGAAACCTTAAAGTCACGTGCTACTGTACAGCTGCTTGCCGGCGCCCCGTCGAGAGAAATAATTTGACTTTGTTCCAGACAACTCAAAAACTTTCGGATAGAATCCACAGGTCTTCCCATCGAGGATTAAAGGGTAATGCATCCATCTTATCCATCCTGCAAGTCTCTAATTCTTGTCCTACAGTGATCCGTGGCTGCCCGTTACCCATCTACATAAAACTTTCTACCCACTAAATTACTCAAAGTACGCTTGAAGAGCATCGCAAGTCCGCGTATTTTAATCTGATGGTTTTTTTTTCGTCTAGATGCGTCATATTGCTGCCTACCTCCTCCTCCAGATCGGCGGAAACGCTTCCCCTTCTGCTGTCGATGTCAAGAAGGTGCTTTCTGCTGTCGGTATTGAGGCGGATGATGAGCGTCTCGGCAAATTGATCTCCGAGCTCGAAGGCAAGGACGTCAATGAGCTCATTGCTGAGGGCTCTGCCAAGCTCTCCTCTGTTCCCGCTGGTGGTGCTGCTGCTTCTTCCGGTGCTGCCCCCGCTGCTGGTGGTGCCGCTCCTGCCGCTGCTGAGAAGGAGGAGGAGAAGAAGGAGGAAGAAAAGGTTCGGTTTTTACCTCCGATGTCTCAGCTGGAAACTCACATTATTTTGATGTTTCCAGGAGGAGTCCGACGACGACATGGGTTTCGGTCTGTTCGATTAGCTGCATACTGTATCAATATCTATGTTACGAGCTGCACTTCCATGACTGCCAAGCACGTACTTGTGTGCTCAATATTATTGAAACATTGCAAAAATAATGATAAGGTTGAGAACAGATTACGCTGGCCACGCTCCAACGCCTCAACAGTCTTCAAAGAATGACTGCAAACTACAGGTGTATTAACTCCAGCCAACTATGGACAAATTCTTTTGTAGACCACACATTACTTTTTAGTACGATCAAAGAATCAAAGAGCGTCGATGCTAACAGAATGCGATGTAATAGAAAATGCAAGAGAGCAATGGCCAAAACGAAACAGCAAAACTACCAAGAAAAACAAAACAAGGGGAATGTGGCAGGTGTATCCCACATCCTACATTCATCTATATTGCGCCATGAAGTTCTGCCAAGAGTTGTCTTGCATGGGCATAATGTAGTCTCCAGAACTATCATATCCAGCTTGTCCGGTCTGATATTCGGCGAACACCTCGCCATGGACCTGGCTATCTGAGGCCTGGTTATAATCGTAATATTGATAGCCCGCCATGTTAGAATTTATTGCGCCGTACTGATTGTACGCCGGCATTACATTGGGGGCTAGGGATGGGTCGTGATGGTGGTGTTGAGGGTTTTGAGTATTCGAATGGGAGGGGTACACTGAGGATTGATCTACGGGGTATTGCTGTACTCGAGGTACATAAGCAGCTGTCTGTACAGGTTCTGTCGGCGAAATGGACGCCGAGTGTGAGGAATGATGGAAAGAGGAGGAGGCGGGCACCGAATTCGGGTACGTATGATCAAATGAAGACGTCGATGCATTTGAAGACCAACCAAAGGATTGCCCTGCTTGAGGTTCAACGGCTGGTGTGGTCATAGTAGGAGAGTGTTCAGGCTGAGTTTGAAGGTATGTAGAAACTCGAGAATCATCCTCCTCAGACTTTATAGGCATCACAACCATCAATGGAGCGGCTTTGACTTCCGGTAAAGGATGACCAAGATGTTTCGTCAGAACTTCTCGAGCTTGTTCCTTCAGCTTCTTTAGCACTACCTGCGGAACGGTCAGAGCTTTTGAAAGGGGTATAAAAGTTGAGAGCATTACCAAGATCCCCTTCCGAGCTTCCTCTGTTGTTGAGTCGAAGAGGTTGTATGCGTGCTCCAGATACTCAAGTGCAGATGGCGCAATACTCAGCTGAGGTTTACATGCGATTGAACCTAAAACAATCTACGATATAGGTTCAGACTCAAAAGCCTCCCGCAAAAACACAATATCAAGACAACTCACCGCACACGAGAAAAGGTTGTTGAAGAAATACCACATGCGCTGCAAAACGCCCGGCTGAAGCCTGAATAGATTGGTCATCAAAGCTACGCATATACACGCAGAGTTGTAGACCGCTGTAACGGACGATCCATATTTAGTAGAAATAGGATCATCCGGATTCTCTTCCATCGCTTTAGCAAAGAAACCTCGATGCATGTAGAAAAATGCTAAGAAAACTCATAATGAGTTGCAAGTTTTTCAACTCGTGAAGGCAAAAACACACTAATTTCTTTCAACGAAACGACAAAATGTCGCTCCATTGTAAGTTGAAGACTGGGAGGGTGAACATCTTGATCTGGCTTTGCTCCACCGAAACCGGGAACTCGTAAACTTGGCGGAACATAATACGATCGGATGCGTTGATCTAAATCCTTCAACATTCCGTGACTGAGCGGATGTGCACTGAACGCTTTGTTCAAGATGACCCCAAGGCAGTCTGCGTAGAACCCGTGTTTCCATGCCGCATCTGAGGAATGAGTTGTGAGCATCTAAGCGGAATCTTATAGAATAAGAGGCATACACGTCATCTCAACCTCCCCTTCAGCATTTTTTGTAGTCTCGTAAGGTCTTTTGGTATCGATATGGGTCATAGAGAATGACAGTGGTCTCCCGTACGTCAAACTCTACAAGAGAGTAGCTATAAGATACAGCCCACCCCACACTAAATAACCTGACTTACTTGAAGCACGTCGTAAGAGAAGATTTCCCAAAACAAACAACGACGACGATAGGTTTCATCTGGGTTTAAACTCCAAGCACTAGCATCGCGGTCTTGTGAAGAATTTATCATCCAATTGTACCAGACAAAGCCAAAAGCAACCTACGAAGTCCAGCCTAACGTGATGTGTCAGATACTGCACGGTAAAAGAGAGAGCAACCCACGAACACTTTGAGTCAATTTAACCACCAGTCCCATTGTAGGCCACCTAGGATCTTGTATGTTATCGAGTAGCATATAATGACACATGAGGACCTGAACACTATCAGTAACACATCTACATATGTGAAAAGGAGGACTGACCAAAGCCTGTATCGTCGAGAGTGAATGATTCTCAAGCACGGGATCTAAAGCAAGAGCCGTCCGCCCCAGCAGATAATACTGCTTGGCCTCTGGTGAATGCGACGGTCGTTCCAAATCGAGCAAAACACCCAGCGCAAGAACCATGAATAGTATCGCTAGACTGTGTGAGCCCATTAGATCACCATCTGAAGGTTCAAGGTTGTACGCCGGTCGAAATACATATTCATAGAAATCAATTTCAGAAATTGGCGTGTATCTAGAGTGTAGCAGCATGAACGTAAGAATGTCGTTGACACAGACATGAAGATAAAGATGCGTACTGCCAAGCGCCATGTCTATAATAGATGTCACACAGACGTTGGGCGACGGGAATTTTTGGTAAGAGACTGATGAGTGTCCCCCGCAGGGATTGATCCACGGTTGTTGTGAAAGGAAATGAATGAGCTAGCCAAGGAATATCGGTAGGTAAAGAAAAAGAAGAGTTCAGTGGTCTCTGGATGTCATCTGCGCCAGATTCATTCTGAAAGAAAATGTAGACTTTATCTCGTTGAAAATAAATATCCGCGCTCACCCGTAGAAGGTACTGAACAGACGAGCATAAGAAAAGACGTCAACTCCCAGGACCACAAGGAGAATGCACTCACCCACGAATTAGCCGTCTGACCGAAAAACAAAGACCGACCTCCGTTTTCGATAGATCTGAGGAAAGGAGTCACACACATATACATCAATATGACTTGAGTCAACTTACAACGACCCCAGAGACATGTTAAACACGTCTGTCTCAACTGGATCTTCTTCTTCTTTCTCTTGAGTATAGGGAGGGGGCGGTGGCGGTGGTGGTTCGGGCGATTCCCTGTCTAAAGGTAGCTTGATTCGTAAAAGATCCTGGCTCAACAGAGGGTGCGGTTGAGTAGAGGTAATACTATGGGACTTGGCTAGAGCATCCTCTAACAATCCGGCGCGTGCGGAGAGCTCATTAATCTTTTCATGCAACATCTCTGTGCTAGCAAGCACAAATCTGTATGATATAAGTGACTCGATACGAAGACCTCGTAAAAGAATCGGCCTACCGATTACCCTTGCCAGTAGTCAAGGAGCCTGGTCTATTGTGTCAACTCTAGTTCGTCGTATAATGGCTGTTTTGCTTACCGTCCGGACAGATAGCGGCGCAGCCTGATCCCTACCTATGAGATTGTCTTCTTTACTTGGACTATGTTCAAAAGCCCACCTTTCTTCACACAGCCACTGTGCAATATGAGATTATGAGCTAGTCACACAAAAAGCAGGAAAGATACGTGCGTGCACGGAAAGACACGACTGCATCTAAAAGTTAAGGAATAATTAGTGGACATGAACAGTCTGTATACATTTGTCGGCTTACTTGAGCTTCAATCTGAATGTAGCAGAATCCAAAAATGAGTTTAAGACACCTAAATAATGATAGAATCATATTCCATACCTCCGGCATTCAGCACACGAGAGAGCAGCTATACCACCTCTACGCTTCTTCTTCTCAGGCTGATTTGGAGGAGGTGGTGCAGACGATGCCGACGAAGCTTTCGCTGCAGACATCGGGACTCTTGCAGGTGTTCCATGTACAACATCATGTTGCTGTTGCATATGAGCTGTATCATAATCAGTCTCACGGATCAGAGTGTTCATGGAAAAGACGGACTCAGCAGCAGCGACTTGTCGGAAAATTGCTCCTGGCATGTGATTATCGGGCAGGTTAGCATGATCGCTATACGAGCAACCACTCCGGGCTGAGGTATCGGCGGGGGGAGGGAAGGAGGTATGGTTCTCAACGCATTCTCATCAAGATGCTCGGAGTATATGATACCTATGCCCAATACATTTAAGGTGACAAAAGAAAGGAACGATAGTAGGCATACCACTATCGACAACGAACTTGAATTTAGAGCATATTCGCTGAACCAGTTCTTGCTCGCTGGGAAAATTGACGTCGGCCTGTAAAAATAAGAGTCAGCTCCAAAACGTCTGCATATATAAAGAATTGTCAAAAGGATTGTCACCTCGTTCAAGACAGACCGCCAGTCATCGTCATGAGAAATGGCGAAACAAGTACCTGTTGTGTCTACGACGGACATAGATAACACATCCAGCATAATGTTGTTTATTGTATCACAGGGATGATAGGGCTGCAGCAAGAAATTACGTTACCAGGTAATTTAGGTTTCTTGTATCGAGAGATTTACTTACTGTAGATGAACTGCTATATGAAGGTGAATAAGGAGGGTGAGAAGTTGTGCCTGACGACTCAGTATACTGTAAGATACGGCTGCCACTGGGTTGCATCTCGTATGGAGACTGTTCAACTTTCGTGCCTTGTCTTCTGTGTAATTTGAACCCCCGAAGAAACAAACACTGATTTGGAGGCTGCTGCGCTGCAATAG
>RCHF01000426.1:0-19843 GCA_003987895.1 Neonothopanus nambi | reverse complement strand
CAATATACAGCTTCATTGGCTGAATTGATGTTTCTTCTCATTTTCTCTCTCTATTTCTTATTTTCTTCTTATCTCTAGCCTCTATCTTTGATCTCTGATCTCTCCATCCCTACAAAATTGTTGATTGAAGTTGACTGATATCAACTGATATATCTTGTCATTATTGAAGTGCTGCTTAGTGGTGCCTGAGTTAGTATGTGTTCATCATTCATATTAATACTAACAAGTTGACAACTATCAACTAGATTCAAGATTATTGAGATGTAAGAAATGGTAAGAATTCAAAGACATAGCAATATATTATATTTAGAGAGAAAGTATAATTTGACTGCCACTTTAACACTAGTGAGATATTAATCAAAATTGGGCATTCATGCCTTGTTCAGCCTGAGCCTGGGCACTGAAAACAGCCTTTGCAATTTACACATAATATTTATAGAGTAGAGTCTTGAATCATTTTCTCATACTGAGACCCCCTGAACACAATTCCACATCTAAATGGTAGGGGTTGGCTTAACCAGTATCAGTACTTATAGTCTTATACTGAAGGTCTGGCAAATCAACATACCTGACAACACCAGTTGAGAATGCATATTCTGGTGTAATGTCTTTGCCATCTTTGCCTTTTGCCTTAACAATGTTTACTGTTGCCAGAAGTGTTGCTATAGCTATCCAGAGACTATTTTCAGCCAAAAAGCGACCTGGGCATATACTGAAAAAGCATATAGTCAATAAAAATTACAGATACATGCAAACACATATCAATGTTTCAGACTTACCGTCTGCCAAATCCCCAAGGGTGTATAAAATGAGGCTCTCCCAAACCATCTGGCTTTGGTAAGAATCGAGATGGGTTAAATTTTGTTGGATTAGTATAGACATTTTCATTCAATGACATCCCTCTGTGTGCATGTAAATTGTAGATCAGTATGCAGAAGACAGAGAATGCCAACCTTGCATTTCCAATAACCAATGAACCTTTTGGTATGAACATACCCTTATAGATATCATCTTCAGTTACCCGATGAGGCACTCCTGCCAACAAAATTGATATAAGTGTAACAAGAAAATTTTGTATCATCACTCACCAAGAGGAACAATTGGGTACCATCTTTGTTTTGTTAGCCAACAGACCCACTTATTAGTATAACACATGAAATAACTCACCGAAGAACTTCTTGTAGAACAGATTCCACATATGGAAGAGAGCTACAATCTGCATATTCAGGAAGCCGGTCTTTCCCTATGACTAAGTCAATCTCTTGTTGTGCCTTCTGTTGACACTCAGGATTGAATATCATGGCCAGAAGAAATACAGAGAGTGTTGTCTGAGTCTGGAAAATTGTATTAGAAAAGCAGTGGAGGAAACTTGAATGCCATGGACTTACAGTATCTGTTCCAGCACTATAAGATGTGAAAGAAGCACCCATAATATCAATAAGCTCAATCTTATTGTCTTTGGCTGACTTTTCAGATGACTGGCTCAGACTTGGTGTTTCAGGTGCAGAGAGCATCTGCAGTTGATCAGCAATAAGACATGGCTGACTGGTTCCATTAGCCTAGGGAGAGATCAAAGGTTTGTGTGAGCAGATTTGTACTCAGGAGAATAATGTGAAAATGCTCAGGATACTCACAAGCTGCTCCTCTATTATTTTCACAGGATATTCATATATCTCCTGAATCAGCCCCTGAACAGAATGTGCACGCCAGGCATAATATGATCCTGGAAACCATGAAGGAAGGTGTCTCACTGTAGATAATCATGCATAGCTGCAGCACTAGAATCCTTGCCAGTTTGAATATTTAGCGCCTACTTACGCCATGGAAAGAAATCAATGGGTGTATTACCAGGGGAGCCACTATCATTCAATTTAGCTGAGCTCTCCTCAACCAGGTGCAGTATGGTGTCATCATCGGAGGTGATCTTGTGTGCCGTTGTAATCTCTGTAATTACTGCTGTCACATATCTGAGGTGAACACGTCTCTGTCAGCAGGGCATAGTTACACGTATGTGGAGGATTCGTACCGCGTAAGATAGGATTCATGTTTGTCCGGATCCGAGACGAGGTTTCTTGCCAAAAGTCGAGCATGATCGGTTTGGAGTGGTATATACTCCATGATCTCGTGGCTTCCGTAGTAAGTCTGGAAGAGTTTACGATGCTTCTGGAATTGGGTTCCGTAAGGAAGAAGCGGTAAACTTCTATCGATGCCCATCCTGAAGAAATACATACACAGATTTTTTACTAAGCACAGGTTCCTGAGATATAGACCAATTTGACGTACAATTTATAGATCGGAAAGTCTGGCCTGCAGCTGTAGATTGCCCCTCGTTTATCAAGCAGGTCACGAGCAGCTTCTATACTGTCCAGAACTATCAAGTTTCGCCCGAGGCATTTCAGATGGATCACATCGCCTATGATAGACGGGAACCATGAGATTGCACTCTCGCTGAAGTAATGAAGCATACCATAGATCTTCGCCCATTCGTGGAAAAGTTCCGGCTGGCCTTGGGACGGAATGAGACGTAAATGACCTAAGATAGGATCTGCTGGAGGACCAGGAGGTAGAGGCGCTGGTCTCCGAGATTTCTTGAACTGCGCAATTAGCAGATACAGGAAAGTCACGGCGAATGCAGAGGTTAAGTAGGATGTGAGTCCAAGGTCGATCTCAGTCAACTTGTTCAGTGTCATGTTGGTTCAAGAAGCAGAGTGGGGAGTGTAGTACGATAGATGGGCTAGTTTGGTATCGATAACTGCTGAAGTTCGGACGTATAAATACGTTCTGCGCATTCAACACGTGAAGCAAAATTCATAGTTCAAGGAAAAGATCGACTGAGAAGACTTGAAATTGGAGAGATTATAGTAAGTTCACTCCAAGACATTGCCACCATATGCTAACTCGGCGAATGCGATTGAATGGACAGAACAACTTCTAACAGATCCTTTGGACCAGCTGAGCAATCGCCTGAAGAATGAATGAATCGGGATCCATCCGAAACTCGCACACTTTGACACATTGCGCCAGCAATTGTGTTCTCAGCGATATGCAAAGAAGTGTGCTCCTGAGAATGCAAATGCGGCGCAAGGAATTCAATACAAATATTGAGGGTGTTGACTTTTGCGGTTCATTTGAACTTTAAATCTGACATGTCGGGTGCATTCCAGACCAAACGGAGGATATGTTATCAATCTATTCATGAATTTAAATGAGGTCGCGATAGAAAAGTAAGTGGATACAACCCACCATCGGCTTGGAGTCAATACTTGACGGTGGCGTTGCAAGCGAAGAGGCGTATAAAGATCGCTTTCATATTGCAAGATAGTCAACGGCCTTGGTGAAAAAAATAGATACGGGAAAAAGGGTAAACTAATTATGTATACTCAGTTTAAGCTTTAGGACCATAGATGTATTCCCCTCCTTTATCAAGAGCCTATGAGAATCGAGTGAGATTGGTCATGGCTTTCGAATAGAGAACACTTACTCTCTTGTAAGCAGGTCTATCACAGAAATTCCCCCGAGAAGTCAGATAACCCGCGCATATATGATATAGAGAGTACCCACCGATCTTGCATCCGTGTTACATACGCAGTCATAGCAGGGCCTGCATACTTCTTTTGCTCAAGTACCTCCATGCACATGGCCATACAAAAGTCCGCCGCAGTGGGTTCGCTGCCTCCCGCGAACCATTCTTTCTTACTGAGATGCGTTTCGATCTGGATGAGTTAGCTAACACGAATGTTCGTCAAATAATAAACCCAATTACTAGATCGACGTGTTTCTTAATTTCCGGCTCGACGAATTGGTTGGTGAGTTGGCCAAAAATGAAGCTCACAAGAGGCCTGATAAACCAAGGTGAACGTGCCGGGACAATGCTGAAAATTAGCTTGTTGACTAGCACGGGCATCAGGGAGCCTTCGGCATAGTGCAAGACTATCCATTGTCGGCGTTTTGAAGGAATCGTTGTAAATGGGGTTGACTACAAAAAATGTGCGAAGAACTTACAGTATAGATTGTCGATCGCCCCGGTGCCTTCCGGCGGTACAAGCCGGCCTTTGCCGTACTTCTGAATGATGTACTCTGGGAAATGTGAGAACGAACATTAGATTTGGGTGAACGTAGGACGTAGGTAACACTGTCTCACCGATGATAGCACCACTCTCAGCTAGAGTAACCTCACCATCCGTAATGATAGGCGATTTTCCGAGAGGATGGATCTTCAAAAGTTCTGGCGGAGCTCTTTGCGTTTCCAGTCGTTTGTATTGCTTGATCTCGTATTCGACTTCTAATTCTTCCTGTTGACACGTTGCTATGAGCGAGGTAAAATTTCCACAGACTTTAGCACGTACAAGCAACCATAGAATACGCTGAGAGCGCGAGTTGTCCAAATGATGGAGGGTCAACATGGGAGTCAAAGTGAAAGAGGTTTCTCGACAATTTCTCGATGCATATGGTCCATGAAATAATGCCGGCTACTCAATTTGCCGGGAATTGCCAGCATGTTCGAAGAAATATCTTCAATTGAAAGATGGAAAACATAAGTTTCATTGAAAACGAAGAGCCCGCCTTCAATCTTGCATTTCTAGATGTAGATTTCAAGACTTTTTAGCGCTCTCCACGAGCGCGCACAAGGCTCAGAGCGCTCAAGCCTTTTGAAAGTCATTACGTCATACATTTTAACGGCAGGCAAAACGAAGCATTGAAGGCAACATTGAGGCAACATCGAGTTCGAAATCATATAAACGCGAGTGTGAGAGCTTACACGGAAGAATGAGGAGGCAAGGAGAGTGTTTGAGTACCTTCCGCAAGGCGTTGAGATAGAGATTATCCAAGACGAAGCCACGGAGATTGCACGGAGATGGAGCTGGCACACAATGACGAATCTTGACAATGAATGAGGAGTTGGTGCAGTGAGGATGTCGGTAGCGCCCACTGCACTATGTATTTTGTTACACAGTCAACGTACAAAACTCGGGTCCACAACTCATGGTTAGGACATGAATCGGTAATCTTTGCACGCACAATCCGGGATCCCGACTCCTATTGACGTCCCTGGCCTCTTTAGCAATTGCTACATAGGCCTGCAGGGTCGCGACAGAGATATGTATGAGCTTGAGACCTAATATTCAACACTTCCTCCGACTTTCTTCAGCAAAGAAAATTGCACAGGAATAAGCAAACAGAACAAGTGTCAGATCGCCTTGTCAAGCCACCGTAGAGCTTTGTTAATAAAGCCGTTGGGAGGAGGAGGAGGAGGAGGAGAACCGGCACAAGGTCCCATTGAGAAACGGCCGGGTTCCGCAGACTGGTCAGATTCATTAACATGTAGCGACGCTAAAGAGGACGGGCCCTAGGTAGATTCACTGAATGAATCGACATCCAACTGCATCAATAGCCGTAAGTCCGTGACTGTTGGCACTTCTAGAATCTAGACCGTACAATTTACACAGTAATCATAGACTCCTTGTCAATGTGTGAGAGTGAGCCTACAGACCAAAAATCAGGATTTCAAGCGCAATTTACATGGCAGTAGAGTAACATACGGTGGTCATTTCAGCTATCTCGCTTGGAAGGCGAGCCAGGGCCGCGGCGGCACTCCGAAGGGGTCCAAAAGAAATATCTCCGTGAGACGTTATCACGGTGGGAGACATACTTAAAGGGGTGTTCTTTAACTGCTTTGGCATCCCCTACCTTACCAAAAGCCTTCGAAACCTTCATAGAAGAGACCGAGGTAAAAGTGCAAAGGCTGTCTCCTGCGGAGCACTCGTGGCAAAAAGGCGCTGGCTGTTTCGGTTATATCCGGACCTGAGTAAAATTTTTTATTTGAACCTCGCAATGTTCAGCAGAATCCTCACCCGCTCTCTTACTCGAACTTCCATCTACCTCCCTCGTTCATCTGTACGACCAATTAGTTTCAGAAAAATGGCCACTACTACCCAGAGCTTTGTATGTATTGCTTTTTTTCATCATCGGACAGAGAACTCAGGACTTAACGAACTTTTTTCTTCGCTGCAGAACAAAATTCTGTATGCTCCTTTGTCCGAGATCGATCCTGAGGTTCAGAACATCATCGACAAGGAGACATGGAGGCAGTTGTCTGGTCTTGAGCTGATTGCGTCCGAGGTATGTCTTCCTGACGAGTATAATTTTAATTGTCTCAATCAAGTCATCTTTATTAGAACCTTACGAGTTTCGCTGTGATGGAAGCCAACGGTTCCATCCTCACTAACAAGTACTCTGAGGGTCTTCCTGGTGCTCGTTACTATGGCGGCAACGAGTACATCGACGAACTTGAACAGCTTTGTCGCGATCGTGCACTAAAAGCTTTCAACCTTGACCCAGCCAAGTGGGGCGTTAATGTGCAGCCTTACTCTGGAAGTGTAAGTGTGCCTCTTTTAATCTGCGGCGATTATGTCTGATGATCCTTTGCAGACTGCCAAGTATGTCATTCAAGTTCCTTGCCTGTAGATTTGGTTTTCATCCCTCTTTTCAGCTTCGCCGCTCTTACTGCCCTGATTCAACCTCAGGACCGTTTGATGGGTCTTGGTCTTCCTGACGGTGGTCACCTTACACACGGTTATTACGTTCGTCACTCTTCACTAATCCTCTATGTTTTGCGTCTCTAAACTAACATGACAACAGACTGCCAAGAAAAAAATGACCGCGTCCTCGATCTACTTCCAGTCCTTCCCTTACGCCATTACCCCCGATACCAACTTGATTGATTATGCAGCTCTGTCTTCCCAAGCCAAAGTCTTCAAGCCCAGACTTATCATCTGTGGTGCCTCTGCCTACCCCCGTGACTGGGACTACGCTGAGCTCAAGAAAATTGCTGAGAGGGAGGGTGCATGGCTCATGTGCGACATGGCCCACACCAGTGGTCTCATTGCTGCTCAAGAGCTTAAGAGCCCCTTCGACTACTGCGATGTTGTCACCACCACTACGTGAGTGGTTTCCGTCTCGTCTTGTCATACCTCTTCTTCACACTTATTTTCTCCCCCCCCATAGACACAAGACCCTCCGTGGTCCCCGTGCCGGTCTCATTTTCTTCCGCAAGGATCTTCCAAACGCTCAAGATCTGGAGAAGCGCGTTAACGAGGCTGTCTTCCCTGCTTGCCAGGGTGGTCCTCACAACAACACCATCGCTGCCGTCGCCACTGCTCTCCGCCAGGTGGCTGACCCTGCCTTCAAGGCCTATGCCAAGCAGGTTATTGCGAACGCACGGACCCTTGCTTCCGAGCTACTGAGCCATGGGTACAAGCTCCAGACTGGTGGAACTGACAACCACCTTGTTCTCTGGGACCTCCGACCCCTTGGTTTGACTGGTAGCAAGGTCGAGAAGATTTGCGACCTCATGGGTATCACCATTAACAGTAAGCCCTTCTTCTTTCTCCTGGAGTGATTTATGTTTAACGACCCGGATCAGAAAACGCCGTCTCTGGTGATGCCTCCGCCCAAGTGCCAGGTGGTATCCGTCTCGGTACCTCTGCCCTTACCTCGCGTAACATGGTCGAGTCCGACATCAAAGTTGTCGCTGACTTCCTGCACCGTGCCATCCAGCTCTCGCTCCTGCTCCAGAAAGAGGCTGGCACGAAGATGCTTAAGGACTTTGTGCGTGTTGCTACTGTTCAGGAGGAGGGTAAGCAGGGCTTTGCTCAGGTGCAGCAGCTCCGAAACGAGGTCCAAGCCTTCGCGAGCAAGTGGCCTTTACCTGGTGTCGACACCACTAACTTCAAGAAGCCTGCTGGTGTTGAGCACTAAATGATTCTGTTTCCTGGATCTCACGGAGGTGTTGGAGGTAATATGGGAAGGTTAGATGGGTACTTGATTTAGCTGGTATCGATGGTTTTTTCATGATGATTTTTTCACGAGAAGATTCAACGGTCATCCCCTTACGTTCTTTACAACGTTGTATATCGGACATTCAACATCGTCCGGGCAAAAAAAAACCTACTGTATTAATAGTTGCATTCTTTTGCATTTGTACTCTATGCCTTGACATGCATGGCTATTAGGCTAATACACAAAAATTTTAGGAGTACATACATATTGCCGGTCAGATTGTACTTATTCTCATGTCATCGCGATTCATTTGCTTTGAGCAGTGAGTAAAGATCATGTTGAACGATTCGGAGGCCAGATGGATACTTGCATAGATACAAAGCTAGCACCGTGCCACCAGGCTAACACTATGTACGATTTTTTGAAGCGGTTGGATTGCACAGCCACCAATACGAAGTGGCTCTTCTCCTCATCCTTAGCCGTGCTTTGGACACTTATTTTCGTCTTCTCCATCGGAGCAAAAACCTGGAGTTTGGCAGACCGCATCGGGTTTGAGCTTGACGGCAGAATAATTTCCATGCAGTCCAAGGTATTGGCAGCAATATCTGATCAAAACCGTTTCATGCTGACCTCCTGTCTTTGTGATACAAACAGCGCAGGGTATCTCCTACAATGCTCGGCAATTTTGATTCGTTTCCGTCAGCATATGATGACCGGTAGCATCACTATATGTACGACCACTCCGGATGACGTCTCGGCATCCTACAACACTATTGATGGAGGACTTAAAGACCGATGAAATGAAGGGTAAAACAGCCGCGTCGACTCTCGCGTCACTCCCATCCTCCACCGGGGACAGATGCTTATTTCTGGTCCAACTCAATGACCTGCTGGCAAAAGCGTCTCATACGGTTGTGATGAGAGACTTGTATGTGGACATTTCGCTTCATGAATTTTGACGATATTCATATTACCTCTTACTTAGTTGTGGGATACCTGGTAGCGTATGCCCCAACCTTACTCTCAGAGATTGTTCAAACCCTCAGACCGCGAGTTCTTCATGTGCCAGGTGTCCGTCTTAATCTAAACACCTGGTATCGTCTTATCCACGGGCGTCGATAACAATTACGCGAACGATAGCATCAGTGCCGTTGCGTGAGTTAATTCCATGCAATCTGTCAAGCTTCCTGCTGATACATCTCCTCAGATTCCTCAAAACAGGCGCGCATATAGGGTCTTTTCCCACTCTATACCAATTGAGCAATTGCTTCTAGCGCAGGGGAATAACGACCATTTTGCAAACAGGAGCATGGTGTTCGAACCTAGCCCTGACCATATGCTAGGAGAGCATATTTCACTGGCCGAATCATATGGATCTAATCTGCCTATACGACGCATGTCGTTCTCTGCTCATCCTTCGACTTTGACTCTACCGTTTGGCCAAAGGAAATCTCAAACTGTAGCTGCGACAGCGATGAATCCATCATCACCTTCACTAGTCATGGTACCTCGAGCCCTTTAATTTTGGCCGATCCCAGTGAAATTTCGCCCCCAGGACACGTCACTATATCAAATTGTCGAGGTACCCGTTCGTAGGTTTGGGTGGACATCACCTTGATCTGGCTTGGGCCTTGAAGGGCAGGGGATGTGATACTTCCGTTGCTCCCGCGGCCACTGTACTTGAAGTACAATAACATTCTGGCCACGTTGTACTTTCCAAGTTCTTGAATATCAAGGTCAATTGGTCATGTCATGATATCTGCCCCCTAACGGGGTCTCTCGTTACTCGTGCGGCTCCGAGCGGTTCAAGTCAGACCTTTTCTGTCTTTCTGGCCAATTAAAGCAGGAAAAGGCCATCATGCCATCGACGATTCGCCGAGAATGATGAATTGGGACCTGTGACAGTTGGATGAAATGATTGCATTGATATATTTCCATGCAAGCTTCAATTCAGCGGTTGCGCTCAGGCTGCACATGGGTACTACGAACACCAATACACTAATGAAAAGTTTTTTCTGCATCATCTTGCCAGGAAGCAATTGGGAAGTGGGTCCTAAGATCAACGAGGCACGCGGCGCCCTGAAGTTCTCTGTCGATTGTGGGCTTCAAGTTTCCTAAACATAGCGACGTGGAGACTTCTATGAGTATTCATTCTTTGATGGTCCGGGATATGTTTTTCCGAAGGGAAAAGATCTACACGCACTTGGGATATGTTTCGAGGACGTGCCAGTGAAGCTGCACAAGGCTTGAAACTAGAATTCATGCACTGGATGAAAGACCTCTGCCCAGACCGGCTCTCTCTCCCGGTTTTTCCCAGTGTACAAGTCACGAGCTCTAGGGGGCTCTTCGCTCAGGCTGGACCCTTGGCTCTTCCTCCTGACGACCCTCGCAGAATCATGGAAGCACGATGGTCCCATCCACTCTCAGTTACTTCCACAAGAAATAAAGTTGACCGGGACCGCCGGTATCGTCCCCGAGGTCGTGCTTCCACCTCATCATAAGTCACCCCACGCAGCCAGAACAAGCAACCTGCTTCAACTTCGGCCTTTGCCACCGATGCCGATGCTGAACATAATCAGAGCAGTGTTCCGAGCTATATTACCATCCATACCAGTACCCTTCTCTGCCTGAATAAGACTTCGATTAGGTCTTCAACGTTCAACGGCTTAACCCAAGCGCCGTGGTCGTCTATGTACGGTTATACAGTAAATCCGACCTGAATCCGCTCTCCCCTCGGACGGTACGGGTCTTTGGTCTTCGTCAAACACCATCTAGAAGGTTCTGACACATTTAATGATCTCAAGTGAATAAGATACTTAGGTACATATTTCCTTTCAGATTTGACGAAAATTGTCAAATTGTCGGGAAAAAAGCGATATCAGACAGAGTCACTTGCGTTTTCCGTTTTACGTACGAAGAGCTCCTTGATTAACCCATCCGCCTTTCCGGTCTTCGGTCTATTGGGAATTCGAAGCTCTAGCCAGTGATCACTGCAAACGGCATCCAACGGGAAGCGGTCGGTTGTTCCAACTTGGATTTGTTCCTGCCGACTTCTGCGGGGGTCCCTGCTTATACCCTTAATCTGAAGTACATATTTGGTTGTTTGGGCCAAACTGCAACTGTATAAAGGATCGTAACAGACTGACAAACTTTTTTCTACTCCGGATGTGGGTCTTTTGACTTTGTTCCTGTCCTGTTGTGAACCTCTCCTCCTCCCTGATCCTACCCCGCACGTTCCCGCTCTTTTCACGAGTCACTGGAAGCCCCCTTCGCTCGGATCGCTCAGTGGTGGAATTGCTAATTGGAACCTTTTTTTACGAGGATGGCTGATTTGATTCGTGGAGTCGTTCAGGATGTATATGCGACTAGATATGCTGAGTGTAAGTCACTACAAACATTTATTTGCATAAAGCTCATTAGACCCTTCTATGTACCAGTGGCTTCGAGTACCATAGTCATCTTTGATCACCGTGAGTCCTCGATCCATTCTTTATTCAAATGTTCATCTTACCTTCTTCCTTCGTTAGTGATCACTTTGGACGATGAAGTACGCGTATTTTTTTATTAGACTGGATGAAGTCATCTAAATTGTCGGCTGTTACCCTATTGATCTGGGTATTCGCAGATAGAGCTGATATGGGTCAGTTTCCTTCATGCATCGGCTCACTAGTTTTGACTGGCGTGTTTTATGTCCACCATAGAAAAGCTCTTGGTCAATCGGCAAGCTCCTCTTCTTCATCGTAAGTGTTCAAGTTCCGAGTGCTAAGTTTAGAGAAAGCACTTCTCACTATGACAACAATCGATCCGGCGCTGTGTTTTAATCGCTGGCAGAATCGATATTATACTTTGGCTTCTGTGGTGTGAGTACTACAAGTTTTTGGGCGTTCGGGAAGTGCCACCATCTTACACAATAACCAATTAATTTGATCAAGTGTAAACAATTACGGTGAGTGGCGCCTCGCTGGAGATTCCTCACTTCAAATGAACTTATGTTTTTCTGCGTTTATACTTCTAACCCTCTAGCTCTTTTTGGAACTTCAATCAATGATTCTGTACGTGTCTGGTTTTTCTTCTTCCTTTTGTACTTATGACCTCCTCACTGTGACCTTGTGTCCATTCCACTCTTATCTGACATTTCATATTGATTCAATCTTTTACTCTTTTCAGTTGTGAGCATTCATCTGCCATTCTCTATGGCGGAATCCGAAATTAATTAAAGGTTGAATACCACTTATGTTCCTCTGTGCCCTGGTATGACATTTGTTTGCCTTGATGATCAGTTGTAAGTACCGATATTTCGCCCGATTCTGATGCCCTTTTCTAACATGTTATACTTGATGCCGTATCTAGGTCATCGTATATTTCAATGGCAAGGCTGGACTGGGTTAATTGCTTGTATGATAGCTGAAAGTAAGTCACGATGTTGCTGGTCCAGAAAGCAAGTCTAATGAATGTGTTCATTTAGCAATATTGCAAATGCGTTTATACGCATTGTATTTTCTGGATAAAAAAGTTCTCATCGCTATGGTGGCAGCATTCATTGTTACATCGGTTACTGCTGCTACGATCTTGGGGGTTTCACTGAGTCACGTTGTAGGTCAGTCGGGCATGTTGTGCTTGTAGAAGTTCTTCCTGATTGCCATCCCCCTCCCTTTTCTCTTAGCGACGTCAAATCTAATTCCGGGCTCCCCTTTTTGCGTCCCTCTCAACGTACCAAACTACTTCTACACATTCTGGATCCCCATCCTCACTTTCGAATGTCTGTTATGCTTTTTGGCGCTCGTTCGTGGATATCAGAGTTTTAGAACGAGTGGGAGTCCATTTCAGAGTGGGTCTGGGAAACGATTGGTGGGGATTTTGATTAGAGATTCAGTGGTTTATTTCAGTGTGTGAGTGGATCGTGTCATTTGCATTAGTATCGTCATTCTTATGGATGGATTGAATGACCATTTTTTTCACATAGGATGTTTGCTACTTATCTCACTTGCCTTTTGGTTTGGGTCATGAATGTACGTAGAAATTTGTTCATTTGTCGAGAATGGTAACTTATACGGCTTACAAGATTGACCTAGTCGAAATTCCTATCGGGTTCTCTGTATCCATGTCTTGTGCTCTCGGCAACAGAGTCATCATCAACGTCCGCCAAGCAAATAGGGAGATTGAAAAGAAAAGATCTCAAGAGCAGGCAGCCCGAGTCGTGGGTAGCGTGAGAAGTGCTGCGTCTAGTGTAAAGCAAAGTCAGCGTTCGGATGTTCATATTCCAAACTATGATACGCTAACGGCTATGGAGATGGAGCAGTTGAGGTCAATGAGAGCTGAGGTAGTAGTTGAAGGATCTTTTATTGTAATCTGATACAGATTTGTTGTAATTGAATAGAATTGAAATATTGATGATCTATCTGTTATTCCGAGAAGCCTGGAGGTTATTCAGCTATGTAGTAGATAACCGAGTCGGGTCGGTTCAACTTGATCCGTTTGAACTCCTCCTAGATGTTGAACAAAGCGGGGCATACCAGCTCCTGCCCCAGAGTCATGTCTCCCCGCACCTCCCCGCTCATTGCTCGATGAAAGAAGCGGAAGCATATCGGATCAACCGAACCGAACTATTCTTCCCAGGAAGCGGTAATTCGCGGCATTCTACGGGTGGCGGCCAGGGGCAGAGTGAATAAATATTACTTAGCATCCTCTCACTCTCACTTTCACTCTCAGCTTTCTCCCAATGGCAGCCGATGAGACTTCACCACTTCTTCAATCAAATGGAACTGAAAATCATCGAAACAACAATGGTACTTTTCCTGAAAATGCTGTCTCAGAGTGTCAATCAGTAGAACAGCCTCAAGATGTAATGGCCCCGAAACCGCAACCATCGTTGATAGCAATCGTATGTGATCCGCCCTCTCAAGAGTGGGCCTTATTGCTCGTTTCTCTCTTTTCGGTGTAGAGGGAGAAGAAGCTGATGGGTAGTCATTCAGGTTATACCAATGGCGCTTGGGATCTTTTTGGTAGCGATGGATTCGACCATTGTCGTAGCCTGTGAGTATTGGCAATCGCTTTCATCGACTTCCAAGCACTGATTGCGAATCAACTAGCTTATGCTGCTATTGGGAGCGAGTTGAACCAGTTGCAAAAAACTAGTTGGATTGCTACGGGTTACATGTTGACACTAACCAGCTTTCAGTACGTTTTTGTCCTTGCTTCACCTAGAGTGATTGTCAAAACTTTTTTCTCTTTAGACCTCTTTATGGGAAACTCAGTGATATTTTCGGCCGAAAATCTTGTCTCTTGGTTGCATATTGTATCTTCGCTCTCGGATGCCTCTTCTGTGGGCTATCGAAAACTATGGACCAGCTAATTCTTTCAAGGGCATTAGCAGGTATAGGAGGCGGAGGCATGTCCACGTAAGTTAACTGACCCTTCATCATTCCTTACATATATGACCAACCTTTCATACAGGGTAGTTGGTATCATCATGTCCGACATCGTACCTCTGCGTTCCAGAGGGACTTGGCAAGGTACATCTTCTCGTTTCCTTTGGGTCGAAACCTGCTATAGATGCTGGAATGGAACGTCTAGGTATTATTAATATCGTTTTCGCTACGGGGTCTTCCGTTGGCGCTCCACTGGGTGGTTTTTTGGCTGATACGATAGGTTGGAGATGGTTCGTGAGATTCGTTGAATTCTTCGTACGACCGTCACTCGTCTCATTCAAAATCCGTGATCACAGGGCATTTCTCATACAAGCACCTGCAGTAATGCTTGCTTTCATATCCGTTTCATTCGCCCTTCATCTTCCTACCACCGAGACAACCGACTTCATGGCTAAAATCAAACGAGTTGATTTTGCCGGTGCAGCTAGCCTCGTCCTATGCATATTCTTCTTCCTTTTCGGACTCGAACGTGGTGGTAACGAGTCGTGGAAAGACAAACTTACCATAGGATCACTAGTGGCATCCGCCACAACCTTCATCCTATTTGCCACTATCGAAATGGAATGGGCTAAAGAACCATTCGCTCCAAAACGTATAATCATAAACCGATCTTTGATCGCAAGCTATTTAGTCAACTTTTTCGGTGTAGCATCGGCTTTGTCGATGCTCTTCCATGTATCGTTGTATTTACAAGCAGTACAGGGGTTCACACCCTCTCAAGTTGGGCTATGGTTTGTACCTAGTGTGATTGGTGGTGTTACGGGGAGTTTAGTTGGAGGGTTGATTATTCAGTCTACGGGGAAGTATTATTTGTTGACAGTGCTCGAGTACGGGTTGTTGGTTGTTGGGTCAGGGACGATTGCTTTGAATGCCGGGATTGTTACGCACGCGACAATTGCTGTGGCTGTTGGTAGGCACAATCTCCCCCTCGTTGATCGTGTGAAAGGGTTGTGCTGACAATGTATGTGATAGGTATGGTGCTGTCAGGTCTGGGGAATGGTTCGTGGGAGCGTTTTCTTCAAGACCACCGACGATTGAAGAAGACTGATTGCTTATTCTATAGGCGGTGGTATTACAACAAGTTTAATCGCACTCATATCGAATGCGGGTCAAAAAGACCAAGCTATCGCTACAGCCGGTATGAATTCAGTTTTTATCATTCTCCATAAATGTTCAGAAGTACTGAATCGGACATTTTTTCAACCCTCAAAGTATCGTACCTGTTTAGATCGTTAGGATCGGTAGTGGGATTATCAGTTGGAAGTACAATCTTACAAGATGTACTTCGGGTGCTTCTTAAGAGTAGACTTACTGGGCTAGACGTTGACGAGGTAGGATGTTTATTTGTTATCCTTGTATGTACTTACTTTCTTATTCATCTTATTGCCATTCCAGATCGTCAAACGCGTAAGAGAATCTCTCGATTACCTCAACGAACTCGATGCTCCTACTAAACGCATCGTGCTGGGAGCGTATGAAGATGCTATACACGTTACGATGGGGTTTAGCTTTTCGTTAGCGGTTTGTGCGGTTCTGGCGTCGATTTTTATCAAGGAAAAGGCTTTGAGGTGATGAGACCAGGAGTTTCTGTGTGGCTTTTTGGGTATTTTTTTTTATGCATGTGCTAGATATAGAGTAATTTAGCGCTCGATTAGCGCTCACCTCCTAAGCCTGCTGAGTAAGTAAATAAGACTTCGTCATCACGATTACATAGTCATCTTCCTTTCCTTTCCCCCCAACTGCCCAATGTACCACGCCCAAAGAAACTGGACCGCAGAAACCATCGCCCGATTCAATACTAATCGAGATGAACAACGCGCAAAACGAGGACTAGGGCCCTTTCATAAACTGACTGAGCAGGAAAAAGCTGGTTTAAGAGACAGTTCGAATAAGAAGGGTATTGCTGAGGATGAATGGAAGGAGCTTACTTTACAGGTAGGTTTGCTTAGGATTCCATGGATCGCTCTCGGTGTTTTGGTGTTGATGCTTTAGATGCTGAGGCTAAGAGTTTAGGACCTTTTTTAGGCGTGGCCCCTTGATAGGTTTCCATTGAAACAGTGTGTGGCGAGTGTGAGGGGTGTGCTGTTATGTCCTCAAACGTTGGATCAGAAGGATAAGAAAGGGAGGCCAGTCAAGAAGGTATGCTGCGCACATGTATATGTATTGCGCTTTTTCTTTCACGATCCTTTGAAGTTGACGTTTTGTCTGATTATTTTGGCTTTTTTAAGATACCTTTTCGAGAGGGTCAAGATTTGTTCAAAATCGTGTACGGACATTATTCAGAAAGAATTCCTGTGTCGGAGCTCCCTCCGGGCAAGAATTATGTGAGTAATGATGGGATTGCTTCCAAGCGTCGTAAGTCACTTTATATTCTCACTTCATATCCTCAGTTTACACCTCCTACTTTTCTTCTCTCTACCTCTAACATTGATTCATTAATCTAATTCAAATATGCGCCCTCATATGCATGCACCTACTCCCGCTATGCTTACACATCTCAGACGAATACCTCGGCCCTCAACCTCTCATCGCAGGTTTCCACATACTAGACGGTGGGGAGACTGATATATTATTTTGGGACCCGCTTCTGAAGCTTGCTTGGACGAGAGATGGAGGTTGGGATGTTGATGCTGAGTTTGATGAGACTGTAGAGAGTTGGGTGGGGGTTATTAAGAGGATGAGTGGCTAAGCGTGGCGAGGAAGGGGGTGGGAAGTCCGAGACACGAGAAAGGAGAGCGGGAGGGGAATGTGGTGAATGTAAACCACAGTCATTCACTTCGTTCACTTCAGTAAAATCTATCACGCAGATTTATGTGTGGCTGATCAGCCATAGTACATGCATAATCAGCGTGTTACATTTTCATTTCTGTTTCTTCTTCGATCTGGAGTGGGTTCGAGATAACTTAGGCGTGAAGTCTGGATCCTAGATGTGCTTCCTGGTCGTCTTTGCTAATGAAGTCTCTAGAAGTCTTTTGACAATGGCACGATCTATGTAGTATGGTCCGAGTCGCTTGACACTGACGACTCCTATGAGGCACTTCCACACTACGGCTTCCCTTAGAGTCGGTTGGCGTTAACGAATTGCAAGATCCGATTCAAGGGTTATCTGTGGTGGACACGGTATTATTCTATGCTTTTGGGATCTAGAGTGGTGAGCCTCTTCAGCGTATCGTTTGGTACAGTCGTTCCTGACCGTGACAATTCGTTGAAGTCCGTCTACCCCATTGAAAGTGGTCGGGAAACGACAGGAAGCATCAGTGACCTACACCTTGTCTTGTCCGTCACTGCTTCCGACACAGCAACGACACAACTTCAGCTCGACTGCTGCAACTCGGCTATTTTTCATCAAGTTGTAGATCTATTAAATTGCACAGAGTCATTTCTTCATATACTCTTCACGAGGGCAGTGTACGCTTAGAGTTATAGCTGCTAATAGTAAGTTAAAGAAGCCAAAGAGACTGACATCAGACCTCACGGCGAGTACGAGTCACCACCACGCCTGTTCCATCATCCATGGAGCGAGGCTCGGGCTCGATCCCCGACGAGGAATTGAAAAGGCGTTGACCCCGTGCTACTATTCTCATTCCTCAACCCACACTCAACCTCGGTCAGACATCACTGGACTGGCAAGATGTCCATTAAAAGTTCTTCAGAGGTCGTCATTCGTGAGGTGCGCACTTTGGTATCTGATTCGGCGTGCAGAAATGTGGGCATGTCCTTGTGTTAACCTTTCTACCCCCTGGCCAGGTGTCGCCTGGAGTTTGGATATTCTCTCGGTGAGTGTGTGTCCTCAGGAAATGATCTCTACTTCGCCTAATTGTTGAAAACACTTCTGATTCTGGCRTCTTAGCCCCTTTGCACGGTTYGGTTTCTTGCCCTGGGGAGGTCGAACAACGGCGATTAAACTTTCGACTGGCGAAGTGTGGGTTTTGGCTTCAACACCTCTCACGGAAGAGACTAGGACTACTATCGATAGATTGGGACCAGTGAAGTCTGTCGACATCTTATCATGGCGGAGAGTTACTAATGCCTCGGGATCCATAGATGGCTCGTATCCCCCGACACTGTGCATGATATGTTTATCGGTTAGTTTGAATTTGAAGCTCAGGTATGAGCTCATGTCAACTTAAACTTCAGGTGAATATAAGAAATCATATCCTCATGCGAAAGTCATTGGCGTCGGCGGGTTAAGGGACAAGAAGAAAGCCGAGGGTTTAGAAGTCGAAGGAGGTAAGACTTAGGACTTCGATCCGGCCAACTTTACTTGACTGTCTTAGAATACGGTGTCAATCCCGCGGATACTGTTTACGGCTTCGAGGACGAGGTTTGTCTACTTCATTGCCTAACACGTACTACTATGCTGATGCGAAGAATCCCATGTTATACCTAGATTAAAACATGGTACGTTTCATACTTCAAGTGGGATTCTTGTATACATACTATCTACTAACATCCCGCGTGTAGCTACTTCTCTGGTTATGGAAACAAAGACCTAGTTTTCTTTCATGTTGCATCGAAAAGTTTGATTGAAGCCGACTTGTTGTTCAATTTGCCTGGCACTGAGCAGGTACATACAATCTGCCATAGCTCAAAACCCATTCTGGACGCTGAGGTTTCAACTCATTCTCTGTAGTATTCCAAATCAAAGACGTCGCCCAAGATTCCTATCATAGGCAGCCTCACCCCATATGGAGCTATACACAAACGTATGGTGTGGAGTCTTGGGAAGGATAAAGCGTAAGTTATGTATATAAAGCGTTTCCTTGATATGAAGCGATTTTTCTTCTGATAGTGCGATGCGACGGGATTTGAAGACTGTTTCAGAATGGGACTTTGAAAGGATCATCATGTGCCATGGCGTAAGTCTACGCATGTTTAGTGCAGAATAATCGATTTGAATCCTCATTCACTTGGCAGGACGTTATTGATAAGGACGCGAAGAAGGCTTGGGAGTCGGCATACAGCAAGTACTCGGCTTGATGATGATGGCTGAACACTACTAGGATTTCGATAGTTTTAATTAGATACGTACGTATATAGGTTACCGCTCTTTCAACGGACGAGCACCATTCTCCAGTATTAATATTTTAAATCCATGTTACTTCCCCTTCATTCGCGTAGGTAAGGCTCGAGGCACTCGAGGAAATACATCACCCCGACGGCTTATACTAATGCGCAAACCTAAAGTCTAGCCGTCTGTTCCCTATATCAGTTGTCGTGCTCAGGTAGTGCTTTCGTTCCTACCAAATCCTTGAGCATATATATTCACGAACCAAAGGAGCACGCATACCTCTGCGGTCATAGCATTCCATATTTTGTCGCGCTGACGGTTCCGCCATACATAATATGCTTTCGTACCGGGGTACAAAACAAGGATGTTGAAGCAACAGATGGAAATGAGAATGAGGTTGCCTCGACGGTCTGAAGCTACGCATTAGCATGCTATCAAATAGGATATTGAACAAGAGAACAGACATCGAGGAGCATCATCCGTGCGGTATATCTGTGCAGCTATTACTGATGAGGCTTGAACGAACATATTGTAGAGCGAGGCATTGACTGTTCTGCTAGCGACAGCTCCTGAGTTTCGTGAGCACCATCCAACCTATACAATGAATAATAAGACACTAATGGAG